>CAMOHE010046208.1:2356-54447 GCA_946598075.1 Artocarpus hirsutus | reverse complement strand
CTCGGGTTAGATGCTAATAGACTACGTTACTATGCATTTAGGATTGTGCATGGATCCGCGGAGCTAACGTATAGCGGACCGGGATTACGGTGTGAGACACCGGTACGAGTATTGAGGTAGGACTTCTACCCCTTCCTTGATAGCCATTTTTAAATATTTTGGCCTCAAATGGATTTTTACGAAAATATTTTTAAATGACTTGTTGATAAAGGATTTTCATTATCTGTTTTCTGAAACAGCAGATTGAGATAGATTTTATAATAAACTTCATAATGAATCTGAATGATTATATCTGGTAAAGAAGAGATTTTATGAATCAGAGAGATATATATGTATATATATATTTTAGGGCATGATGCCATCTCAGAGATCGGGTTGTGTAGTGAACAACCTTGGGGGCAGGTCCCGAAACCCAGCTGGGACACTACGGTGGTGAGTCATGTATGGTTTGCCCAGGAAAGGAAAAATGGTACTTTTTGATTGATTTATTTGAATTATTTTGATAAGATTATATTTTATTTAATTTAATTTCACATTTAATCATTTATTTGTTAATTGTTCCAGTTCATTTTTATATGTTTATCTAATTTATGCAATTTCTTTTAAAGTTAAATAATTTTCCAAATACAGTCCTACTGAGCCTTTTGCTCACGTTTTATCTATTTTAAAATCTTAACCCTAGGTGGATATCAGCATAGGTTCGGAGAAGAGTCCGCCGACCGGACTTACGATCAGTAGAAGTATTTGGTAGGCTAATTTATCATTCAAGGCATGTAAGACTTTAACTCCTTTTTTTATTTTGGACTGTGGTTGTATCATAATATTGTCAGTACTATATGTGTGTGCACAATATGTGGGCCAGTGGGACTCATACGTGTTCCACCCCATATTTGGTTATTTTAATGTTATTTCTATTTGTTTAATTATTATGGTAATTCATTTATTTCTTTAACTTTTCTATTCAAACGATTTTAAAATTATCACCTTTTTATTAATAAATTTCATTCTAAAACCCTATTTTTAACCAAATCTTTACTTAATTGATTTAATTAAACCACCACGTTACCTCCCGTACTCTGGGGCGTGACAAGAGATCTTGGGTTTGAATTTTCTATATTTGGTATCTGGTTTCGTTGCGTTGTTGGCATGGTTTGTATCATTACCAGAGTTTTTGAAAATTTAGATTTATTTATGAATAATCTAAGCTACCCCATAATTAACTATCTAAAATTAGATAACTTAGATCTAATGCAAATGTAATTAGATTTTAACTATTAAAATCCAAGTCACATTATTTGGTTGATTATGTAAATTCAAAAGAAAATAACCAACCCAATTAATTTAATCAAATTAAATTGATTTTATTAATTCATATTATAAACAACTTTATAAAATATGAAATAATATGTATATGTATGCATATCATGTTACAATAACTAAGAGTGGACGTTTTCCTTGATAACATGTTATTATGCATAAACACGTAATTAAAGCAACACATGAAATTATAATGTAAAATAAATAATGGGTTTTTGGCTGTGTACTTTTAGATAATTAAATTACAACCGATTAAAAATAATAAAATAAAAAATTACAATGGGTTCTTGTAGTTTACACATTTCCTTGCTCCTTTGCATGTACTCTTTCTTCATGTAGGCTGTAGGAAGGAATTGATGGGCCCAAATTAAATAACAAGCCCAACGCTCCAAACTTCATGATAGTATGCAGCTATGCACACAATGCACATGAGGCTGGTATTATGAGTTTCATAAACCCAAATACAAGAATACATGCACGTGCAAGTTAATAAATGTAAATTACCATTCGCTTGATCTTCTTTCTAGTATAGGTGTTCTTATGCACTTGCAAAACTTCATTTTTCTTGCTCGTAAAGTGTTCTTATGGACTTAGAGCACTTCTATGGAAGGCTGCTATACTAGCAACTTCAGCCAGCAATAGTTTATCGCAGAATGTACTAGGCAAAACTCTGCTGCCATAGCTTCTCTAACAGGAACACTTTCGTGCCGGAGTTGGATATGATAATCAACTTTCATGCTGGCTTCAATTCTCTGCCCGAGCTTCTTCTATGTTCCATCATTGGCGAGATCAACTTCCACGCCATAGCTTTAATGATGATGCCAGGCATTGTCGGCGCTCAAGGCCGTGCGTCTATAGCAGAGTTTGTGACGTTTGCAGGTTGCTGTGAGTTGCTACTTTCCTTAATTGTGGGATGGCAGTGCCCCAAGCCAAGTCGTGAAGCTTATGGCCAAGCATTGCTTTCTTTCTCCGTTTCTGGCTGAGCCCATCACTTAAGGTCGAACGATGGTGGTGCTTAAAGCCAAGCTTAGAGGCTTAAAACACTGCTACGTTGGAGTCTTAGTTTGTTGGTTCTTAACAAAAGGGACTGCAAGAAAGACATTTTCTCAGTGTGCTTGCTGCTGGGTTTTCTCAATTACGTCAAGTTACGTATATTACAAAGAAAGAAAAAAAATACAAGAAATCTTATACCCTTATGGGTTTAAACAGAGTTGATCTATATAATCAAAACTAAAAATAATAAATCCAAAAGGACCATACAATTAACAATCAAAAATCCATTTCACATTCAACCATCCATCGCAAGAATAAAAAATGCAGAAATAGAAAGTGCCAACAATACACGCATCAAGAATATGATTTTATCAACATAAAAGCACGTTAATTAAAATTATATATACTATTAACCTGTTCTGGTACCATTTCTTGAAAATTTAGCACACAAATGCAATGAAATACAGATCAGTGACAAACAAAAACTTTGTCAAAATGTTATTTATTGGAAATAGGTATATAATTTTAATTAATATAAAGTGTAGGAGATTACAGATTCAAATCTTTTGAAGTCAGTTGGGATATCTTCAATTTAAACTTTAACATCCTAAATCTTCCAAGCCAAGCCTCCACACCAATGGATGACGAGTGGGCATCAAACAAGAATAAATTTTAACCTCACACTTTTTCTAATCCAGCTATGTATTCAAAGCATGAGATAACATGATTTACTAGAGAATAACTTCACAAGTTTTCTCTCTAGAGTAGGAACTTGTCATTACTCCAAATGGGCTCTTAGTATTGCTCTTTTCTTCTGTATTTTCTTTTCTTTGGCTTACCTCTCTACTATCACTATATGATTTCCCATATGATGTCTATTATATTATATACTAATACTTGAAGATGAGGATGGGAGTTGGTAAAACCTTATCTATCTTTGTCTCCCACCAAAAAATAAAATAATGATGGAAGAAATATAGGAAATCATGGAGCAATTATATGGATTGAGTGGACGATTGAAGGCAATGTTGGAGTAGTTAAACCATAAGTAGGTTCGAGTCCGTTTTCCCTTTTTTAATAAATCAAACTTCTTAATCTTAAATTAATTAATCTATTACTTTTGTGTCTATCACTGAGAGTTTCCTTTTTATAGTAAATCGAGACACAATATGGTCATACTACAATGTGTTTCACAAAAATAAACTATATATTTAATTAATTTTATTAATTAAATACAATTAATTATTTCAAAATTATTTAACTATTGCCTAGTTAATATAACAACATTTGTCAATTTCATGTTAAGTGTTACAGAAAGCATTTTTCTATGTCACACAAATATTCATAGTGTGAGATAATTAATTTAAAATTTAACAATTCCAAATTCATTTATTATTGTATACTTAATCCACTATAGAGTTTATAGCATCAGCATTGGGAAGCTATGGACCCATAATTTAAAGCTTCAACAAATTTGACAATCAATTAAACTCTTTAATTAATGTGCCAAATTTTTTAGTTTTAAAGTTATTCTACTAAAAACCTGAAACTGCATTCCTGAAATTATAGTAATTATTGCTCAAAGTAAATAATGGTAGTCTATGGATATAATTATTATGTATAAGTTAATCATATATAAATTGTTCATAATAAGAGCTAGGTTGAATGTCCAATTATCTCATTATACCTTTATCTTTGAGTTCCAATGATTCTCTAATAAATAGTTAATTTATAATCTTATTATGAATGAGCATTTTACTATTCAAGCCCTGAATCATCACTAAAAAGAACTATTTTTCTAACTGTCAATAGAATGGAATGGATTCCAAATCTATATTATCATTTCCAAACACTTATTCTGTAACGCCACATTTACGGATGCTATAGATGTCGTTACATTCATTCCTTAATACTTTTAAGTCGAAGATAAAATATATGGTTGAAATTTAATTTGGAAAACATTCCCAGGAATCCATGCATACAATTTTTTTTTTTTTGTAAATTAATATTTAATAACTTAATCTATTATAATAAGTGACTTGGTCATAAACATCCTTTAAAAAGTTTGCCAATACCATTGTGAATTGAATAAACTTTTAAAACATCTTTAAAAAAAATCAATATACACAGTTCGGCAAGCCAAACTCGATCAGTAGACCGATGTTCAACTATCGGTAGGCCGACTAAGGCTTTACAAAACAGGGTTTCAAAATCAATAAAATCAACAGGCTGATACTGGGCAATTGGCAGGATGATTATTTCATTGGCAATCTGACCAGTAAAGGTCGGTAGGCCGACCGATTATCAAAAATAAAAAATAATTAATTTTTAAACAAATTCCAATACTTCAAGGTGTGGAAACAATATACTAAAAAAGGAATTAAAAAAATATAAAATATAGTTCATAAGTTTTAAAAACTTCTTTCTTGGTGTCTTCTGTTTTCAATCCATCTTGCATAGCTCACACGCCTTCCCTTGCCCTCCACCTAATCCATTATCATCTTACCCTTATCTGTAACATAATATAAAACTAAAAAAAGCTTAAGCTTAGTAAGTACATTTTATATCTCACAAGTTAAAAACATTGTGAACATCATCATCATGTGCATTGTCATAATAGTGCGCTATGCACAATTTCATAAGGAACATATCTTTCATTTCATTATCCATATTAAAACTTTGTTCATTTTATCTTAAGGGCCCAAATGTTGCATCATAAACATCATTGTAGGCATGCCATCATGAGAGGAGAATGGTAGCTAATCCTAAACCAAACAAGACAACATAACATAACATAAACATGGGTATGCAACACTTATTAAAGTGATACATATATATATATATATTTACTTTTATACTTTGAAACACGTCAACATCAAACATGCGTAACTTTTGAACATCAAGTCTTTCATAAGTATCATAAAATGAAAATAATCATAGATTCATCATAAATATCATCATGAACATAATTTCAAACTTTTACAACCATATCATGTTGCAGGTGAGAATGTACTTACTTGTATAGCTTACTTAACCTTAATTTGTAGGTGAGGTCGCCGCGGTCTCGATGTGCTCGCTCCTTGGTGTGTTCATGTCATACATCCATTTAAAATAACAATTAACATTATTTTCATGAGACCATGAAATCATTCAATCACCACATAACATATCTCAAATTCAAAAATACATCCCACAAACATTCATTTCTCAAAAACATTAATTCATAATTTGTTTCATTAACCTTAAATCATTAGAACAAAATAGTCAACATAGTTGCAATATGACCCTTATGAAATCATAGCTCATTAACTTAAAATTTTTACACAATTTGAGTACCAAACTTGGCGGGGACAATGTTAACATATAAGCATAATATCATGATTTTTCATTAGTCATAAAAATTTCATTTAACAATTTAAATAAATCACATATCACTCTATACAAAATCTGCTAGCTATAATAACACAGTGAGCAGTCCATACTTAAATTCAGAAAATAAATAATTCACATCCCGCAATAATTCCATAAAAATGCTACACATAATAGACACTTAAAATTACAATATAGCAAAAAATTATTTTTTAATAAATTCTAAATAGTCCAAAAAAAAGGTGCATGGGACAACAAGAACAAAACAACTTCCAATGTAATAGGCAGTGAGTTACATATCATCATTATTTTTGAACTATTAAAATAAAATCATTTAGGCTCCAATCTTTTAATGACAGCTTATTACATACAATTACAGTACCACAAAAATTCTTGTCACCAAATAAAATCATTTAGTCATACAAAAACATCACACAACAAGGAGTCCAACAATCTACTGATAGAGCAGTCTCATAACCTAGTCTTAATGAAAATTCCATATCATATAAAATATTCATCACATTATCATGAGACTTTCCAATTCAAAAATTAACATAAACATGAACATATTTGTCAAATTTCATGCAAAAGAACACTCATTTGCATTATGAACAAAACCTATATTTTTGTGCAACACAACCAAATAGCAATATTTTTCTGTGAGTGGAGAGAGAAGAAAATTCATATCTTGACATAGAAAAATCCGATGAATATGAAATTTGGAGAAACATCACATAACACATGTATGAATAACATATTAAAATTTTAGAGCAAACAAAAATTATTAGACAAAGATAGGGGGGGTTGGAACACAAGTAAACTACAATTTTAGAAATATCAAGAGCAAGACTCTTACCACAAAAAAAAAATCTTCTCAAGCCTCCTTCGAATGCACCGAAGATAAAACTCAAATTTTCACTCAAATATTTGCAGGAGAATTGAGGGAGAGAAGAAGTAGAAAAACATGAAAAGAGATAAAAAGAAAGATGTCTGAGAGAAATTTCGACAGAGAGAAAGAGAGTGAATTTTTACATGAATGAAGATGAGGGAGGAGGTAGGTCAACTTATTTCTTGTAATATCAAAATTTTTTCTAACTAAATTGAGGCCAATTTCATGTGGGATTGGAGGGGAATTAGGGAAAGTCAACAAATTAGCTCCTACTTTCCATATTTCAACTTTCAAAAATAGGAAACCTCATCAAAGAATCTAATCAATAAAAAAGACAAACATTCCTTTACCATAATTAAAGAAAGAAGCCAAAAATATGCTAATTAATTAGAATTACTCATCTAATTTTATCCAATCATCATCATCATCATTGTCACAAAATTTGGCTGATTTCTATTGATTGCTCGTCTGCAGTCTTCAGCCTACCGATGGTTCACTTCAACCTACCAATCATATTCATCGGCCTGCCGTTTTGTTAGAGACAATTCGGCTTGCCAAACTTGTAGGTTCAACCCACTAATCTACCTTAACACACTAAAATTCATCAAAGCATTAAATTATTACAAAATCATTATTAAGCACACAATGTAATTAGCATGAACACTTGAGCATATCGATTCCACGTGACCGTCACCTGTCATAATACTTAAAATAAAATAGTTAGTATCATTATATCATAACACATATCAATAAAGAAAATTACTGAATGTCGTTATTCATCCGTTACATGAAAATTTGGCGAGTGTTACAATTCTCCCCACCTTATAAGAGTTTCATCCTTGAAACTCAGAATAGATGTGGATACTTAGTTCTCATGTCATCTTTGTGTTCCCATGTGGCTTCTTCCACTTGGTGATTTTGCCATAGCACCTTGACCAATGGAATTTCTTTATTCCTCAAGGTCTTGGTTTTTCGATCTAGAATCTCCACTGGCTTTGCTTCATAACTGAGATCATCTCGTATCTCGATCACCTATGGCTCAATCACATGCTTAGGGTTTGGGACATATGTCTTGAGCATTGAAACATGGAATGCATTGTGCATTGCTGACATTTCTGTTGGCAGTCGTAACTGATACGCTACTTTGCCTATTTGCTTCACAATTTCATAAGGTCTGATAAACCTCGGGTTCAATTTGCCTTTCTTCCTAAACCTCATAACTCTTTTCATCTATGCAACTTTTAAGAACACAGATTCACCTATGGTGAATTCTAAGGGTCTTCTTATTCTATTAGCATAACTCTTCTGATGGCTTTGCGTAGTCTCTATTCTTTTCTGAATCAACTTAATTATTTCAAAGGTTTCGTTGACAAAATCAGTCTTTTCATCGTCAATGCTTTCCATCATCTAGCAGCTTCATGCCAACATATAGGCGACTTGCATTTCTGCCCATATAGGGCCTCATAAGGTGCCATACTAGTTGTCGCCTGGTAGTTGTTGTTGTAAGCAAATTCCACTAATGGTAACACTTTACATTAGCTGGTCTTGAAGTCGAGAGTATAAGCCCAAAGCATATCCTTGAAGATTAAGTTTGTCCTCTCCGTTTAGTCATCTATCTAAGGATGAAAAGCTATATTTAGAAGTGTAACTTGGTCCCCATCGTAGTCTGTACACTTTTCCAAAACTTGGACGTGAACCTACCATCACGATTGGAGATGATAGACTTAGGGATTCCTAGTTATACAATCTCCTTGACATAGAGTTTCACTAACCGTTCCATTGAGTAAGTGATCTTGATAGGGATGAAATGTGCCGTCTTCATCAATCGATCCACAACAACCCAAATAGCATCATAACCGTTCATAGTCTTGGGCAATCCGGTAATGAAATCCATTGCAATATCCTCCCATTTCCATTCCGGTATCTGGATTGACTATAAATCATCTCAAGGTCTTTGGTGTTCAGCTTTAAATTGTTGGCATGTCAAACATTTCTTCACATACATAGCAGCGTCATGTTTCATTCTAAACCACTAGAAGTTATCTCTTAGATCATTGTATATCTTTGCTGCACCTGGATGAATTGAATAAGGAGCACCATGTATTTTAGCTAAGATCCTTTCCCTTAAACCATCAACGTTGGGGACACATAAGTGGTCCTTGAGCTATAGAGTTCCATCATCAACAATTTGAAACTCTTCACATTTCCCTTCTTTTATTTCCTGCTTAATCCTTGCGAGGCTTACATCTTTATCTTGCTTACTCTGAATTTCGCCATGTAGTGTTGGAACAAGAGTGAGTGCTGATAGTTGGCCTGTTATAAGTTCCAAACCAAAGTCTAAAATTTCTTTCCTAAGGGTTGAGACATTGCTTGTAATGACATCAGCATAGCAACAGTCTTTCTAGTCAGTGCGTCAGCCACTCGGTTAGCCTTTCTAGGGTGATAAAGGATTTCACAATCATAATCCTTCGCCAACTCTAACCATCTTTGTTGTCTCATGTTCAGGTCTTTCTGAGTGAAGAAGTGCTTTAGGCTTTGATGACCAGTGAAGATCTCGCATTGGACCCCATATAAGTAATGTCTCCATATTTTCAATGCAAAAGCAACTGCTGCTAACTCGAGGTCATGAGTAGGATAATTCTTCTCATAGTCCTTTAATTGTCTCAATGCATAAGCAATCACTCTGTCATTTTGCATTAGGACTGCACCAAGGCCCATCTTAGAAGCGTCAGTGTAAATCACAAATCCGTCACTTCCTTCAAGAATGGCCAATACTGGAGCTGTCGTTAACCTCTTCTTCAGTTCTTGGAAACTCTTCTCACATGCTTCAGTCCACTCACACTTCTTTTCCTTGTGAGTTAAGTTTGTGAGTGGCGTTGCTATCCTGGGGAAGTCTTCTACAAATCTCCGGTAATAACTGGCTAGGCCGAAAAAACTCCTTATCTCACTTGCATTCAACGGTTGTCTCCAATTGAGAACAGCCTCTACTTTTGTTGGATCAACCATAATCCCTCCTTTCAATACCACATGCCCTAAGAAAGACACTCTGTCAAGCTAGAACTCACACTTGGAGAATTTTGCATACAACTGGTGTCTTCTTAATGTCTCCAACACAATTCTTAGATGCTCCACGTGTTCTTTTTGACTCTTCGAATAAACAAGAATATCGTTAATAAACATAACGACAAATTTATTGAGGAAATCCTTGAATACCCAATTCATTAGATCCATGAAAGCTACAGGTGCATTTGTTAGACCGAAAGGCATAACCACAAATTCATAGTGACCATACCTCGATCTAAAGGCTGTTTTTGGGATGTCTTCTTCTTTAATGTTGAACTAATGATATTTCGACCATAGGTCAATCTTTGAGAACACAGATGCACCTTTTAGCTGATCAAACAAGTCATCGATTTGAGGCAACAGGTACTTGTTCTTGATCGTCCCTTGTTTAGCTCTCTATAGTCGATGTAGAGTCTCATAGAGCCATCATTCTTCTTAACAAATAGAACCGGGGCTCCCCATGGTGAGTGACTCAGCCTAATGAATCCTTTGTCAAGTAGTTTCTTTAATTGCATGTGAAGCTCCTTCAACTCTACCAGAGCCATTCTATAAGGTGCCTTTGAAATTGGGTTGGTGCTTGGAGCAAGCTCGATCTCGAATTCAATTTCTCAATCAGGGTGTAAGCTCGACAGACCATTTGGAAACACCTCTAGAAATTCTTGCACTACTGGCACAATCTCAATACTTGTCTTTTCTTCTTGACTTTTATCTACAATGTTCGCTAGATAGCCCATGCAGGCACTAGCTAACAGTTTCCTTGCTTTCATGGCTGACAAAAACATGCTTGGTTTCTTTCTAAACTCACCCACATACACAAACTTTTGATGACCTTCTAGATGGAAGATCACTTTTCATTTTTGGCATTCAATGGAAGCATTGTACTTGCTTAGAAAATCCATCCCAAGAATCATGCCATAATCATACATGTCGATCACAATAAGGTTGACGAAGAGTTCCCTTTTAGAAATCCATAGAGGTACTATACGTAGACAATGTGTAGATATTATCACTTCCCTGAAGGGTAGTGTCATAGTGAATCCTTGTCTCATAGGCTTTAAATAAACCCCTAACTTCTTAGTAAAGGACGATGATACAAAAGAATGCATGGCACCTGTATCAAAGAGAACATATGCATTATTAGAAAGACTTGAGATCTGACCTGTGACCACATTAGATGCTTCAGTAGCACCTGTTCTTTCATCATGGCATAGATGTAGGCATTTCGAGGTGGGGCTTCAAGTTTTCCTTGGTTAATCAATCACCCTTCTAAAGAGGCTTGCATCTGATGGAGCTGGGCTTGCTGAGCTCTTTGTTGGGCTTGAGCATTAGTTAGGTTGGGACAATTCTTGAAAAAATGATCCTTTCATCCACAAATAAAACACTTGTTTGTTCCCATACGACTTTCTCTAGGATGTTTCCTTCCACATTTGCTGTGCGACCAGAAATTGCTGCAATTGTTGATGGGGCAAGTCCACCTAGTAACCAAGAGCAGGTTGCTTTAAGGGCCCAACATGCTAAATTTTATCTGTGAAAGCTAAGAAGAAATCAGCCTCAGTTAGGTCAGTCAGCCAGTAATGCAAACTCTCAGAACCACCCTCAACATAGAAACAACAACAACAACCAACATTACCAAAGCCTGTAACGCCCCCTTTACGAATGCCACAGATGTCATTATATTCATTCCTTAAAACTTTTAAGTTTAAGACAAACAATATGATTGAAACTTAATTTGGAAAACATTCCTAGGAATCCAAGCATACATTTTTTTTATAAATTAATATTTAATAACTTAATCTATTATAATAAGTCACTTGGTTATAAACATCCTTTAAATAGTTTGCCAATACAATTGTAAATTGAATAAAATTTTAAAACATCTTTAAAAAAATCTACATACACAGTTCGGTAGGCCGAACTTGTGACTTTGACAGGCCGAACTCGATCAGCAGACTGATGTTCAACCATCGGTAGGCCGCCCGAGGCTTTGCAAAATAGGGTTTCAAAATCAATAAAATTGGTAGGCCCATACTGGGCAATCAGCAGGCTGATTATTTAATTGGTAGTCTGACCAGTAGTGGTCGGCAGGCCGACCGACTGTCAAAAATAAAAATAATTAATTTTTAAACAAGTTTCAATACTTCAAGGTGTGGAAACAATATGCTCAAAAAGGAATAAAAAAATACAAAATATAGTTCATAAGTTTTAAAAACTTCTTTCTTGGCGTCTTCCATTTTCAATCCATCTTGCATAGCTCACATGCCTTCCCTTGCCCTCCACCTAATCCATTATCTTCTTACCCTTATCTGCACCATGATGCAAAACTAAAATAAACTTAAGCTTAGTAAGTACATTTTATATCTCACAACTTAAAAACACTGTGAAAACTTAAAAACACTATGAAAACCATCATCATATGCATTGTCATAATAGTGTGCTATGTACAATTTAATAAGGAACATATCTTTCATTTCATTATCCATATTAAAACTTTGTTCATTTTTTCTTGAGGGCCTAAGTGCTGCATCATAAACATCATTGTAGGCATGGTGTCATGAGAGGAGAAGGACAGCTAATCCTAAACCAAACATGACATCATAACATAACATAAACATGGGTATGCAACACTTATTTAAGTGATACATATATATATTTACTTTATACTTTGAAATACATCAACATCAAACATGCATAACTTTTGAACATCAAATCTTTCATAAGCATCATAAAATGAAAATAATCATAGAATCATCATAAATATCATCATGAACATAATTTCAAACTTTTTGAACAATATCATGTTGCAGGCGAGAATGTGCTTACCTCAAAAAGCCTACTTAACCTTAACTTATAGGTGACGATGCTGCGGTCGTGATGTGCTCACTCCTTGGTGTGTTCAAGTCATAAATTCATTACAAATAACAATTAACATTATTTTCATGCGACCATGAAATCATTCAATCATCACATAAATATCTCAAATTCCATAATACATCCCACATACATTCATTTCTCAAAAATATTAATTCATAATACATTTCAATAATCTTAAATCATTAGAACAAAATAGTCAACACAGTTGCAATCTGACCCTTATGAAATCATAGCTCATTAACTTAAAATTTTTAGACAATTTGATTACTAAACTTGGCAGGGACAATGTTGACATATAAATATAATATCAAGATTTTTCATTAGTCATAAAAATTTCATTTAGCAATTTAAATAAATCACATATCATACTATACAAAATCTGCCAACAATAATAACACGGTGAGTAGTCCATACTTACATTCATAAAATAATATATTCACATCCCACAATAATTCCATAAAAATGCTACATATAATAGCACTTAAAATTACAATATAGCCAAAAATTATTTCTAAAAAATTTCTAAACAATTCAAAAAATTGTGCATGCGACAACAAGAACAAAACAACTTCCAACGTAATAGGCAGTGAGTTACATATCATCATTATTTTTGAACTATTAAAATAAAATTATTTAGGCTCCCATCTTTTAATGACAACTTATTAACATACAATTACAATACCACAAAATTCTTGCCGCCAAATAAAATCATTTAATCATACAAAAACATCACACAACAATTAGTCCAACAATCTACTGATAGAGCAATCTAATAACCTATTCCTAATGAAAATTCCATATCACATAAAATATTCATCATATTATGATGAGACTTTCCAATTCATAAATTAACATATACATGAACATATTTGCCAAATTTCATGCAAAAGAACATTCATTTGCATTATGAACAAAACCTATATTTTTGTGCAACACAACCAAACAGCAATATTTTTCTATGAGTGGCAGAGAGAAGAAAATTCATATCTTGACATAGAAAAATCCGATCTTGACATAGAAAAATCCGATGGTTGGAGGAACATCACATAACACATGCATGAATAACATATTAAAATTTTAGAGCAAACAAAAATTCCTAGACAAAGATATGGGGTCGGAACACAAGTAAACTATAATTTCAGATATACCAAGAGCAAGATAATTTCAGAAATACCAAGTGCAAGACTCTTACCTCAAAAAAAATTTTCTTCCCAAGCTTCCTTCAAATTCACCCAAGATAAAACTCAAATTTTCATTCAAATATTTGTAGGAGAATTGAGGGAGAGAGGAAGGAGAAAACATGAAAAGAGAAAAAAAGAAAGATGTCTGAGAGAAATTTTGAGAGAGAGAAAGTGAATTTTTACATGAATGAAGATGAGGGAGGGGGTAGGTCAACTTATTTCTTGTAATAGTAGAATTTTTTCTGACTAAATTGAGGGCAATTTCACTTGTGATTGGAGGGGAATTAGGGAAAGTCAACAAATTAGCTCCTACTTACCATGTTTCAACTTTCAAAAATAGGAAACCTTATCAAAGAATCTAATCAATCAAAAAGTCAAACATTCCTTTACCATAATTAAAGAAAGAAGCCGAAAATATACTAATTATTTAGAATTAATCATCCAATTTTATCCAATCATCATCATGATCATTATCACAAATTTTGGGTGATTTCTGCTGATTGCTTGTCAGCAGTCTTTGGCCTGTCGATGGTTCACTTCAGCCTACCAAAGCTGTGAGGTTCGGCCTACCGATCATAGTCACCGGCCTACCATTCCGTGAGAGACAATTCAGCCTACCAAACTTGAAGGTTTGGCTTGCCGATCTACCTTAACACACTAAAATTCATCAAATCATTAAATTATTACAAAGTCATTATTAAGCACACGATGTAATTGACATGAACACTTGAGCATATCAATTTCACGTGACCGTCACCTATCATAACACTTAAAATAAAATAGTTAGTATCATTATATCATAACACATATCAATAAAGAAAATTTCTTAACGTTGTTATTCATATGTTACATGAAAATTTGACGGGTGTTACATATTCTATTATGTTTCCAAGATGCAATGTCATGAATTGTCTATAGATATTTTACCAAGCAAGTCAAAAAACAAAATGTTATAAATAGGAGTCTGATAATACTCAGGATTATGATTGTCTTACATATGATTATGATAGTAATAAATTTGAAGACTCATAATAGAATATTATTAGAGGTTCATAATTTATTTGGTCTAGTCTAATATAATCCCATTATATAAAGTACCTCCAATCTAATGTCTCTACATTAATAGTGCAGATAAGATTATTTCATTCTAAAGGAGATTAGACTATACTTGTAATATTTAATTACATATCCTAACTTTAATTAATTTATTATGGGCTATTTAGATCATTATCTATAAATTTTGTGTAATGCCCCTCTTACCGACGTCACAGATGTCGTTACATTCATTTCTTATTACTTATAATTATAAAATAAACTTTTTGATAAAAAGATAATTTGGCAAAACATACCCAGGATTCATGTATAACACAATTTTTTTTATGTACATATCAATATTTAATAACTTAATCTATTATAATAAATTACTCGATAATAAACATCTATTAAATAGTTTGCCAATACCATTGTAAATTGAATAACTTCTAAAACATCCTTGAAAATCTACTCACAGTCCGGTAGGCCAAACTTGTGGATTCAGCAGGCTAAAACTATTTGGCAGGCCGCCCGAGGCTCTGTAAAACAGGGTTTCAAAATTCGATAAGATTGACAGGCCGGTATAGAGTAATCGGCAGGCCAATCCATAGTTCGACAGTCTGACCAGTAATGGTCGGCAAGCCGAACTGTTATTAAAAATTTTGTTTTAAACCAAGTCTTAAAGTTTCAAATGTAGAAGAAGATTGATAAAATAATAAAGTTAAAGTGTCATGGTTCAAATCTTAAAAGTCCATCAAATAAACATACTTAAATTTATAAAATTTAGTTCATAAATTTGAAAACTTCTTTTCTTGGCATCTTCCATTTGCAATTCATCATCCTTAGCTCACACGTCCATCAGTGTCCTCCACCTATTCCATAACTCTCTTACCTTTATTTGCAACATGACGTAAAACTTGAATAAGCTAATGTTTAGTAAGTACATTTGTAAATCTCACAACTTAAAACATTTTATGAACATCATCATCATCACCACCGTCATAATAGTGCACTAGGCACATTTTCATAGGAACATATCTTTCTTTACATTGTCCATGTTAAAACTTTATTCATTTTATCTTAAGGACCCAAGTGTTGCATCATAAACATCATCATCATAGGAGATCCGTCATGAGAGGAGAGGGGTAGCTAATCCCAAACCAAACATGACATCATATCATATCATATCATAACTTAACATATCATTGGGTGTGCAACACTTATTTAGGTGATACATAAATACATATTTATACTTTCATGCTTTCAAAAACATTATCATCAAAACATGCATAAACTTTCATACCTTAAAAACTTAATAATAATACTTTATGTAAAATCATAATGAGAAATCATTATAAAACCATCATGAACATAGATTTCAAACTTTTCATAAACTTATCATGTTACAAGCAAGAATGTGCCTACCTCAAAAAGCCTACTTAACCTTAACTTGTAGGTAACGACGTCGCGGTCTCGATGCGCTTGCTCCTTGGTGTGTTCAAGTCATACATTCATTAAAAATAACAATTAACATTATTTTCATGAGACCATGAAATCATTCAATAACCACATAACATATCTCAAATTCCATAATACATCCCACATACATTCATTTCTCAAAAATATTAATTCATGATACGTTTCATTAACCTTAAATCATTAGAACAAAATAGTCAACACAGTTGCAATATGACCCTTATGAAATCATAGCTTATTAACTTAAAATTTTTAGACAATTTGATTAGTAAACTTGGCAGGGACAATGTTGACATATAAACATAATATCAAGATTTTTCATTAGTCATAAAAATTTCATTTAGCAATTTAAATAAATCACATATCATACTATACAAAATCTGCCAACAATAATAACACGGTGAGTATTCCATACTTACATTCATAAAATAAATTATTCACATCCCAAAATAATTCCATAAAAATGCTACATATAATAGACACTTAAAATTACAATATAGCCAAAAATTATTTCTAAAAAATTTCTAAACAGTCCAAAAAATTGTGCATGGGACAACAAGAACAAAACAACTTCCAACGTAATAGGCAGTGAGTTACATTTCATCATTATTTTTGAACTATTAAAATAAAATTATTTAGGCTCCCATCTTTTAATGACAACTTATTAACATACAATTACAATGCCACAAAATTCTTGTCGCCAAATAAAATCATTTAACATACAATTACAATGACATCATATCATATCATATCATAACTTAACATATCATTGGGTGTGCAACACTTATTTAGGTGATACATATATACATATTTATACTTTCATGCTTTCAAAAACATTATCATCAAAACATGTATAAACTTTTATACCTTAAAAACTTCATAATAACACTTCATGTAAAATCATAATGAGAAATCATTATAAAACCATCATGAACATAGATTTCAAACTTTTCATAAACTCATCATGTTGCAGGCAAGAATGTGCTTACCTCAAAAGGCCTACTTAACCTTAACTTGTAGGTGACAATGCCGCGGTCTCGATGTGCTCACTTCACATTGTGTTTATATCATACATTCATAAAAATGGCGATTAACATTTATTTTCAATGAATTAATCACCACAACATAACATCCATTTCATATAACATCACACATACATTCATCTCTTGAAAGATGACAATTCATACTGCATTTTTTATTAACCATAAAACATTAAAACAAAACTATCGTCATAAATATTTTCTAACCTCCATGAATTCAAAATTCAACAACATTACATTCACACACAATTTGGGCACCAAACTTTGAGGAAACAAAGATAACATATAAACCTATCACCATGATTTTTCATTAGTCATAAAAATTTCATTTAATAATTTAAATAAATCACATATCATACTATACAAAATCTGCCAGCAATAATAATACAGTAAGCAATCCATACTTACATCCATAAAATAAATTTTTTACATCTCAAAATAATTCCATAAAAATACTACATATAACAGACACTAAGAACTTCATTATATCCAAAATTATGCCAATCAATCAAAAATCATCATCCAATCATCCAATCATCTCAATGATCAAATTTTGTGTGATTTCTGCTGATTGCTTGTCAACAATCTTTGGCCTGCTGATCACTCAGTTTGGCCTGCTGAAGGTTTGAGGTTTAGCCTGCCGATTATACTCATCGGCTTGCCATTCCGTGAGGATCATTTTGGCCTGTCAAACTAAATGGTCCGGCCTACCGATCTGCCTTAACATAGTAGAATTCATCAAAGCATTAATTATCATAAAAATTATAATTAAACATTCAACATTAATAACATGAACACTTGAGCATATCGATTGCACGTGACCGTCACCTATCATATAACACTTAAAATTAAATGGTTAGCACCATTATATCATATATCATAACACATATCATTTAAGAAATTACTTAACGTCATTACTCATTTGACATATTTCGTTCCATGAAAATCGACGGGTGTTACATTTTGTCCTCATAAATATAACAATTATGTGCTAAATTTATAGTCACATTAATAATCATGAGATGGATTTTATTGATGTTCATTTAAGTATCCATATAAAAACAACCAAAATAAATAAATTTCATTTTATTTAAATTGACCGGCAACATGTACAATGTCTATGATTGTGAGGCATCAATTCCAACATAACTGTGTATAACAAAAAATTATCTTAAGACTATTGGCTAGAATCTATTGCTACATTAATTAATATATAGTTAAAATATATAATAATAAGAATAAGAATTTTCTCGTCGTTCGATAAGGTCTATAACTTGATCACTTGGAAAATTCTTATTTTTTTGATCCCATAACTCTTCCACGCCTAGTCTCTAATTGTATGAATGGATGTGTTGGCATTGAGGGTTTAGAAATGAATCATACACTCACAGTTTTAGGACCTTACTATGTTCTAAACACATGAGTAAGCAAGGGATGACTATGAAGAACACTTCTTTCTAGGTTTTCTTTCTCCAAAACTGAGTAGGAGAGTTGGACATGGAATAGAAAAATGGGATTATCAGTTGCTCTCCTTAATAATCTATTTATAGAGATTAGAATTTCTTAACCTTCCATGAGAAGCTTTCTTCTCCTTCTTGAAGAAGCTTGCTTTTAGGAAAAGTTTGCTTCCATAAGAAGCCTTCTACTCCTCCTAGGAGAAGTTTTCTAATTATATCCCATTTTAAATTTAAATATTTAAATTAAACTATTTTATTTAAAATATATATTAATTCAAAATAGAAATCTTATCGAATTAGAAAAACATACACCATAGTATGATCTCATCACACTGTGTCATCTAATTAAATAATCTTATTATTTAATTTTCAAAGCGTGTATTTATTCATTACTCATGTGCTCAAACAGTTCACGAATATGGCATGGGGGAACTATGGACTTATAATTTGAAGCTCAAATAAAATTAGCAATTAATTAACAACTTAAATAATATATTAATTTTATTAATTCCAAAGCTACTCAACTAAAAACTTTGAGTTGCACTTTTGAAATTATAAATACAACTTATTCAAAGAATTGGATCATCCATTGATATAGTCGTTGTATATAAATTAATCCTCCATAAATAATTCATAATTAAAGCTAAGTAAAATCTGTTAACGTCTCCAATTACTTCGTTATCCTTGAGTACCATAGATCCTCCAATGAATAATAAATCCATGAACTTGATCATGCATTTAAGTGCTCATATTATAGGACCTAAATCAATACTCAGAGAATTATTTATCTACTTCTTATTGAAAAAGGAATGGATTCTATCTTGTAATATTAATATTACCAGCTACTTCAATATGCCACCAATATACAAGGGATAAGATTAGATTCTAGAATCCATACCGAGTAAATCAAAAGTCATAATTCCATAAACAAGAGTTTGCTAATAAATTAGAATTAAGATCATTTTATATAAGGCTGTTGGTCGATATGATTTGAACTTGCTTTATGTTAACGGAAATTATTTAGCCGTGCACATGATGTTCCAGTCCTACGTAATCACCTTATGTATAATGCACTCATTTAATGACTCACTACATTAACGGTTTGATAAGACAACTCTATTCTTAATAGAAATTACCTATACTAATAATACTCAATTAAAGATTCTATACTTTAACTGAATAATCAATTATATGATACTGCCAATTTTAATTATCTTCAATATTATCCTCCTATGTATAACACTTATATACAATATTTAACATCACATAGATAAATATGGAATTTAAATAATATTCATAAAGTATTCAAAAGAAATATGCACAAATATAATGAAAAACTTACTATTTATTTATTTATAAATATGACCAAAAACATCACATGCTTTTAGGGCATATATCCTAACAATCTCCCACTTACTCTAAAGCATATAAGACATGTCTTTTAATCCATAGCCCTCTAGATTCCTCTTAAAAATTTGGTAAGCAAGGTCTTTGTGAACGGATTGTTAAGGTTGTCTTCTGATGTGATCTTCATCATGGTCATGTCTCCCCTCTTGACTATTTCTTGGATCACATAATACCCTCTTTCTATATACTTTGTTTTCTTGTTATTTCTTGGTTCTTTTATATTAGCAATTACAACATTGTTGTCATAGTATAGTCTAATCGGCTTATCCACATCTAGAACAACTTCTAGATTGGTCAAAAACTTACGAGGCTGGATTACTTCCATAGATGCTTCACAAGCAGCCACATACTTAGCCTCCATTATAGAGTTAGAAACACATTTTTGTCTCATTCTCCTTCAAATGATAGCTCCTTCACCAAGAGTGAAAACGAAACTGAAGATCAACTTTTGCTTATCTAGATTTGATTGAAAATTAGAATTTGTATGTCCATTACGAGACAAATGTTTATTATAATACATAAGTATATATCTTAAGGCACTTGAGAATGCATTTCATAGTTGTCCAATGATCAAATCCTATATAGCAAATGTCAGAACTAGTGCCTTACATGGCATACATAAGGCTTTTTACTGTCGATGCATATGAGAAACATCTCATGTCCTCTTCCTCCTATAAAGTCTTTGGACATTGCTCTCTAGAGAGGTGAATACCATGCTTACAAAGTAAACTCCCTCTCTTAGAGTTTTGCATTCCATACCTGACTACCACCTTATCTAAGTATGATGCATGAGATAATGCCAATAGCTTTTTCTTGCAATCTTAGATAAGTTAGATTCTAAGAACATAGCTCGCCTCACCCAGATTTTTCATTTGGAATTGACTGGCTAATTTTTGTTTTACTTACGACATTGTTTCCTTATCATTCCCAATGAGTAGGATGATCAACATAAAGAATTAAGAAGACCACTTTCTTGTCTTCTATGGACTTATAGGTACATGGATCCTCTTAATTTAGTTCAAAATCATAAGACTTGATAGCCTTATCAAACCTAATGTTCCATGATCTAGAAGCCTACTTGAATCCATGGATAGATTTTTACAACTTGTAGACTTTTTGCTATTTGCCTTTCGCTATAAAACCATTTGGTTACACCATACAGATGCTTTCTTCAAGATAGTTTTTTAGATTTGCTCCCTTGACATTCATTATCCAAATTTCATAATAGAAATATGTAGTAATGGATAATAGAATCTAAATAGGCTTTAGCATTGCAACTGAGGATAAAGTTTCTCCATAGTTAACTCCCTCCTTTTGGGCATAACACTTGGCTACTAGTCTAGCTTTGAAAGTCTCCACTTTCTTGTCCACTTCTCTTTTTCACTTGTAGATCCATTTGTACCCAATGTGTTTTTACCCCTTCGGTAGGATCAACAAGCTTCCAGGCTGAGTTAGAATACATAATTTCATCTCAAGTTTCATGGCTTTTGGCCACTTCTCTTTATCAAAATCTTCCAATGCTGACTTGTAAGTGAATGGATCTTCCTCTTCATCACTAATGGTAATGAGCTATGCTTCTCCATGATAGTAAGAGGCTAATCCACTTTTGCTTCCATTATGATGAAGCATCGAAGGTGTCTAATCAAAGACTATGGTCTATTTGTTTTGCCTTTTGATAGCTCTTGCTAGCTTGTCAACATCTCTTGTCAGTCATGGGCAGATTTGATTGGCAAGTCACTCTTCCAAAACCACTTTTCTCCTAGGTTTAAAGTCCTTCATATAGTGATGATCAAGAAAAGTGGTATTTGTTGTACAAAATACCGTCTTATCTTGAGGACTATCAAATAAATCTTCTCTTCTGCCTTGAGGATAACCTAGAAAGATGCAGATTACAAAACGAGGTTCTAACTTCCTAGTCTTTGCCTTTAGCACATGCACCAGACATGCCCATAGATGGATGTGCCTCAAACTAGGTTTTTGATCATTCTATAACTCTAGAGACGTCTTAGATATAGACCTAGACGTGACCAATTTTGGAATATAAACTACAGCTCGTAAGGTGCATCCCCAAAATGATTTAGGCAATAAAGAAAAACTCAACATTGATCTCATCATGTCTAGTAGTAATCGATTCCTCCTTTTAACAACACCATTTTATTGTGGTGTTCTTGGCCTAGTAAGTTGTGAGACTATTCCCCCTTCCATCAAATGGTTTATCAATTCTATATCCAGATATTCACCGCCTTGATCTGATCAAAGTGTTTTGATTTGCTTTTCTAATTGTTTCTCAGCTTCTACTCAAACTTCCTTAAATTTCCAAGGAGTCTCAGTTTTCTTTACATTAGGTAAGCATAGCCATGTTAGGCATGTAAGCCATAAGGAGTAAAATGTATTATGCTTTGGAGATATTTTATCAATAAAGATATTATTTATCATTCATATAATGATTATTGTCCTCTTTATGTTCATATTTGTTGAATGTATGATTAGCAAAGAAAAGTTTGAGACCGTCAGTCTAAGCCTTTAAGAATCAAGCATATGATGGATGGATAATACGAAAGACATGATTCTAAAGGTGACAGTCTAAATTAGAAGATCCACAATTGAGGGAATAAAGTTGGGCACTTTGCTCATACTAAGATTATTATGTTGTCTATATCCCTAACGAGAGACGATTTGTCTTGAACATCGGAGTTGGACACCATGAAATAGAAATATTGGTACATTGTCAAAGGCGAGGATGTATTGGATTGGGACATAAAGTGAAATTGATTTGGATTAATAATTCTGTTTAGGCAAATCAATTAACTTTGGGCAATCATATGTGTTGTATCTTAATCCTAAAATGAATAATGGGCTAGTTGCCTTGACTTATGTCTTTTGATGTACCAAACGGTAACATCTATATTTCATGATGGTATGCATAGTCGTATGTTGGAGACATGACTCTTGATGGCGTAGACCTATTATTCATAGATATGGAATCTATAGCTCCTCTTTAAGAGTCGACGATATCCTATTATATGCATTATTCTATAATTAAAAAACTAGAGTGTTTAACCATTTGGATAAATAGGTGTAACCAATTGGTATACTGTCTTTAGATGGTAAGTTTTTCGATCGAATATAATGGAAAGTAAGAGTAAAATAATCAGGAAGGAAAGAAAGAATTTACCCTTAAGCCAATGATGGCTATCCTATAGGGATACAATGCATTATGATATGTCATGGATACTTAACTAACTTCAGCTTTGTGAAATAGCGTTAGAGTTGACAATTATAAAATGTTTATATGGGATATTATGTTTTATAATTATCAGAGCTTGAACTATATAGGTTAATCAAGTCCCCTTTGTTAGCCTACAATAAATCCTACAACGATACGGTGTGCTTTTCTAATAGATTGGTGACTTATGTTAAATTATTAGATTGGCTGAAATTCAATAGGATCAGATAATTTATGTTTGTTTATCGGTTGAATTAATTTTAAATTAATTCAAGAATATTGATTTTCCTAGAGATTATCTAGATATAACTATTTTAACCAGATAACTTTTCTATTGGCTTATTTGACTTAAAACTGAGGCTCTATCTAAAGAATCTTGGGTAAGAAACAAAAGATTCACAGGGATCATTTATCATAAGTTTGGCAGGCCTTATCTAATAATAACCAACCTTGGGGATGGCCTCTATAAATAGGGAGTAAGTTTTCTGAGTTATTTAGATCAGTTGAGAAGTTATGAGTGAGTACTCCTATGTTAGATACTCTGAAACACCCTAAGAGATTTTGTTCACACTCATGAACCTTTGCATTGGGTCTTCTCAATTGGTTGGAAGGAGAGTCATTGGAGGAAGAGCTATACGACGTATGCCTATATACAAACAATTGTGGATAGAGAATAGTAAATAAGACTAGTTGGTTGAGGCTTTCTAGAGCTTTTTTCTCTTCACAGATTGTAAGAGGTCCTTAGCATTCAAATGTTAGTAAGATCTAGTTAATTTATACATATAGCATGTAAAACTTGTGTTTTAAAAAATACTCTGATTAACACTTTTACAATTTATGCTGCATACTGTTTTTCAACAATTAGTATTAGAGCCATGGTTTTTACGTAAATTTATGAGTTTGTAATAATACTATATGTGCAAATTATGTGATCTTGGTCTCTCCCATGATTGAATTTAATTTTTTACAGAGTTGGCGCTTTAGGGTTTCTATATATTTATATATGTTGTCATGCATTACATGGTAAATGTTTATTAATTAATTTTGATTGATTAAATTATTATTTAATTAATTAATTAATTAATTAATTTATGCTGGTTATGGTTTCTCAAATGTTAAAATATGTATCTAGGTTTTTCATGTAATTAGAAGGTGGTCTATCATCATCGTCTAGGAATTATTATTTAATTTTACATTTGTAAGAATTTCGTAATTAAATGATCATTCGATTTAAAGACGGATCTAGAAGATAGAGATGATAGCGATTCCAAGGGAAGATAGAGATTCCAAAGGTATTTCCTAAGTTTCTAAATTTTATGCTTTTGAATTGTTGAAAGTAAGATTAAAAAATTATGCAAAAACATGATTTTTGCTCGATTAGCAGGCCGAACCCTCAGGACTGGTCGGAGACCAGCAAGTTGAATTCTCATTTGGCCAGCCATCCAAGGGGTAGATTTTAGAAGATTCTAGCGGCAGGTCGAATTACCAAGTTTGATAGGCCGATGGTTTATGACCGGCAAGCCAATCACACAGATTGGCATACCGGCAAAGAGCTATGGCTTTTTATAAAAGGTGCATTTTTTGTGCAGTTTTGATTTTATTTTTGAGACAATTCTAAGAAACATGAAATTTTATGATGACTGGAAATAGTAAAGTATTTGATCTATTTAGGATTGAGGACTTGAAGATAGATGCCACATGAAGACGGATACAACTGGAAGATTCGAGAATGAAGAATTAATAATATATTTCGATTGATCTCTTGTAATCTTTAATTTCCTTTCTTTAAGGTGAAACCATAATATTACGGCTATTTATTATTATTTTGCTTATGGCTTTGCATGATTGCTTTGCTTGTCTACATTATAATATGACTTGCCATGTATGTTGATAATACGTCATATAGAATAAGGAGTGCCACTCATTAAGAATTGTTTATGCATGCTTTTTTTAAAATAAAACCTTGATTTCAAAAGATTGAGGAAGGTTTTTGAAGGTAAGACCTACAGCCTCCATCGTTGTCCATAGGTAGCACATGGTGGTTTCGACCACTAGGAAGGGACTTCATTATATACCAAGTTGGATTTCTGAGAGGATAAGATATTTTAGCATGATTTATCGTTACACACCCATAGGTGGTGATTATAAGTCATGGATTAAATATTGAGACGATGGTTGTACACTCTTGTTAATTTTATTATTAGCCTCTTCTAGGAGCTCTGTTAAAGAAAACGATTATTAATATATGCTGGATCAGATGGGTCTTGGACGACATATATTAAACAGGAGGGGATACGTGTTCCTAATTGAATTTGGCAAGTCTCCCCTAGGTGGCTTGTTGAATTCTAAGCTAGAATTATCGTTATAAGGTTGTGATTTTTTCAAGGTTTCGACACATAAATGGATTGTATGTTTTACATGATTATGTTATCTTACTAAATTATTATGGTATGTTTGCTTATGTTTAGTATATGATTCTTGATTGTAGATTAAAATGTTTAAAAATGCTTTACCATTAATACTTGACAAAAACCAATTAACAGGCAAGAATTTTAATGATTGGAAATGGAACCTAAATATCATCCTATCCTTTCAAAAACTGAAATTTGTGCTGACAACATCGTGTCCTCTTGAGCCTATAGGAGATTCCACTAATGAGCAAATCTAAGTGTATGATCATTGGAAAGATGCTAACAATCAGGCCCGCTGTTATGTTATGGCCAGAATGAATAATGTATTGTTGGCTCAACATGAAGATTATGAGACTACAAAGTAGATCTTTGAAATTTATGAAAACATGTTTGGAGGCTATGCCCTAAAAAAAGGGCAAGGGGCACTTCAAAAACTCTTAAACTAGAAACAAAGTCTAGGGACTCCTGTAAAGGAGCATATGATGTTAAGCATGGGTTACCTTGCTAAGGCACAAACCAATGGAGCAGACATAGTTGTTGAACGATAGAAGATTATGGTTTTTCAGACTCTATCTAAGGAGTTAATCCCACTTAGAGTTACATTTAATTTAAGCAATAGACTAGATATAACCTTGACTGAGATGATATAACAGTTACAAGAGTTTGAAAATTTGATCAGGGAAACTCCCGTTAGTGGTGAGGCCAACTTGGCAACTGCCTCTGGCTCTAATCTCAACCTTGGGAATGGAAAGAAACAACGGCCAAGAACAAGAAGTCTTCTATTCCTACAAAGGGCAAAAACAAGAAGAAGAAAAAGAAGAAACTGAAGAAGCTGAGGTGCTTTTTCTGTGGGAAGATCGGGCACATTAAGAAGAATTGTAAGGACTTTATTTCTCAAGGAGGTAGGTGTGATCTTCTAGTTATAGAAACTTGCTTGGTTAAAGAATCAAGTGACACTTAGGTCATAGATTTTGGAGCCATTAATCATGTTTGTGTTTCTCTACAGAGGTTCAAAGAAATGAGAAGTTTGCTACATAAAGACTTTACGCATCGGTTGAGCGATGGATCCTTGGTGTTGGTTGAAGTAGTGAAAGATGTCCATCTTTATTTTAATAATTATAGGAGTCTAGTTTTGCAAGATTGTTTTTATGTTCCTAAACTTAAAAAGAAATTAATTTCTATAGCTTGTTTATTGAAAGACTCTTATTAGTTTCTTTTAGTAATAAGGTGGAGATTTATAAAAACAAATCTTTTATCTGTAATGGATGGATGCAAAACAATCTATATTTTATCTAACCTAAGATAGACTTACTACTTAATATTTTGGTTAATGATAACAACTCTAAAAGACTTAAGACTTCTCACTCTAACAAGACTTATCTTTGGCATTTATGACTAGGTCACATTGACCTAAACAGGATTCAAAGGTTGTTGATGGATGGACCTCTAAGCCATTTAAAGGTGGAATTTATACTACAATGTGAATCTTGTTTGGAGCGTATATAAAATGACCAAAAGACCATTTAGGTCTAAGGGCAATAGGGCTAAAAGGTTTCTAGAACTTGTGTGTAGTGATGTTTGTGGTCCTACGAACATTCGGGCATGAGAAGGTTATGAGTATTTCGTCACTTTTATTGACGATTACTTAAGGTATAGGTATGTTTACTTAATGCATCACAAAAGCAAAACTTATGACAAGTTTAGGGAGTTTCGTGCTGAAGTGGAAAAGCAATTAGGTAAACCCATAAAGACACTTCGATCTGATCGAGGTGGTAAATACCTCTCTGATAAGTTCTTAAAACACTTATTAGAGAATGGGATTTTATCCCATTTGACTACACTAGGCACTCTATAATAGAATGGCATAGCTGAAAGAAGAAATAGGACTTTATTGGATATGGTCAGGTCCATGATGAATTATTCATCATTGCCTTTATCCTTTTGGGGATGTGCACTGCAAACCTCATGTTATCTTTTGAACAGCATGCCTTCAAAATTGGTTCCTAAAACTCCTCAAGAGTTGTGGATAGGCAAGAAGACATCCATAAACCATATTCATATATGGGGATATTTGGCTTATGTCTTGTATAAGGAAGCGAATAAGTTGGAAGCACATTAGAAGTATGTATGTTTGTAGGATATCCAAAAGGGACTAAAGGGGGTTATTTTTATAACCCAAAGGAAAATAAAGTCATGGTTTCTACAAATGCAACTTTCTTTGAGGAATGTTACATGGACGGCTTTAAGCCTCGAAGTAAAGTGGTACTTGAGGAGTTGGCAAGTGATTTGATCACTCTAGGGGTTTCAAGTGAAAACATCCCAACCAGTATAAAAAACCAACTGAACAATAACCTATGGGGCCTCAGCGTAGTGGAAGGGATTGAGCGTCAACCCGAGAGGTATATGTTTAATAGTGAAGCCTTCTTGGCTGAACCGATTGGACATGACAGGGATCCTTGCACTTACAAAAAGACCATGAAGGATATTGATTCAAAACTCTAGACAGAAGCCATAAACACTAAGATAAAGTCTATGGTGACTAATCGGGTCTAGGAACTTATGGATCTTCTCGATGGGTTAAAACCCATAGTGTTTAAGTTGATCTATAAGAGAAAGAGAGGAGTAGATAGAAAAGTCAAAACCTATAAGGTTAGACTGGTAGCTAAGGGATACACGCAAAAGGAAGGAATTAATTATGAGGAAACCTTTTTGCTTGTAGCCATGATTAAGTCCATTCGTATTCTCTTATCCATAGCTGCTGCTCTTGGCTATGAGATATAGTACACGGATGTGAAGACGGCCTTTTTGAATGGCTATCTTAATGAGCCAGACAAGTTCAAGGCTAAGGGCTATGAGGGTAAGGTTTGTAAACTGCTAAAGTCAATTTATGGAATTAAGAAAGCTTCTTGTTCTTAGAACATAAGATTTGATCAAGTAATCAAGACTTATGGATTTGAAGAAAATGTAGATGAACCATATATTTACAAACACATAAAGGATAGGAAAGGGGTTTTTCTATTGCTTTATGTAGATGACATTTTGCTCATTAGCAATGATGTTGGGACATTGTCATCGGTCAAATTATGGTTGACCAAGCAGTTTGACATGAAAAACTTAGATGAAGCTAACTATGTTCTTGGTATCTAGATCTTTTGGGATAGGAAGAACAAAATGATAGCTTTGTCTCAAGCTAGTCACATACATAAATTTGCAAGAGGTTTGCAATGTAGGATTCTGAGAAAGGTGGGTTGTCATCTAGGTCTAGAATTAGTGTTTCTAAGAAAGACTCACCAAAGTCTGATGATGAAAGAGAATACATGAAGAATGTGCCTTATTCATCGATAGTGGGCAGTCTCATGTATGCCATGCTTTGCACACGATCGGATATTAGTTATACGGTCAGGATAGTAAGTCAATTTTAGTCGGATCTGGGACCAAACCACTGGGTTATAGTCAAGCATATTTTTAAGTACCTAAAAAGGACTCGAGAGTATTTGCTTGTATATGTAGGTGAGGATTTAACACCTCTATGATATATTGATTTGGATTTTCAATCTTGTTTAGATTCGAGGAGAATGACTTTTGGTTTTATGTTTACTCTAGGCAGTGGTGCCATTGTTTGTATAAGTGTCAAGCAAGATTGTACTCTAGATTCAATGATGGAGGTCAAGTATGTAGCAGCTAGTGATGCTTATAAAGAAGCAGTGTGGCTTCGCAAGTTCCATAGGGATCTTGACGTAGTTCCTGGTATGAATAAGACGATATCTCTGTATTGTGATAATGCTGTAGGGATAACTAATGCTAAGAAACCAAGGTTTTACAAGAAGAGTAAGCATATTCATCAAAAGTATCATGTGACTTCATTGAGGGCGGGCATGTTGCTATATGCAAAATTACATCTAAGGACAATTTAGGTAATCCATTTATGAAGACACTAATTGCGAGAGTTTTCAAGAGGCATGTGGAAGCTATGAGGATGTGGAATATGCCATATATACTCACTTAGTGCAAGTGGGAGATTGTTAGACATGTATGCCCTAAGGAGTAAAATATTTTATGTTTTAGAGGCATTTTATCAATAAAGAAATTATTTATTATTCATATACCGATTATTGTCCTCTTTACATTCATATTTGTTGAATGTATAATAAGCAAACAAAAGTCTAAGACTGTCCGTCTAAGGCTTTGAGAATTAGACATGTGATAGGCAGATTACGCAGAAGACATGATTCTAAAGGTGACTTTCTAAATTATAAGTTTTGCAATCGAGGGAATAAAGTTGGGCTCTTTGTTCATGGTAGGATTGCTACATTGTCTACGTCCCTAATGGGAGATGGTTTGCCTTAACCATCCAAGTTGGACCACGTGAATAGAAACATTGGTAAATTGTCATAGGTGATAATGGATTGGATCGGAACATAAAGTGGAATCGATTTAGATTAATAATTCTGTCTGAGCAAATTAATTCACTTTAGACAATCATATGTGTTGTATCTTAATCCTAAAATGAATAAAGGGCCATTGTTTTGACTTATGCCTTTTGATGTACCAAAGGGTGACATCTATATTTCATGATGGTGTGCATACCGATACATTGGAGACATGACTCTTGATGGCATAGACTTGTTATTTATAAGTATAGAATCTATAGCTCCTCTTTAGGAGTCGACTATATCCTCTTATATATGTTATCTTGTAATTGAAAAACTAGAGTGCTCAACCATTTGGATACATAGGTGTAATCAAATGGTATACTGTATGGGGATGGTAAGTTTTCTGATGGTGAGATAATAGAACATAAGAGAAAAATAATTGAGAAGGTAAGACAGAATTTATCCTTAAGCAGATTATAGATATCCTATGGTGATATGGCGCATCATGATATATTATGGATACTTAGTTAATTTGAGCTTTGTAATTTTATATAGTTCGAGAGTGCAGCTCTAAGCTTTTAGTGGAGTAGTGTTAGAGTTGATAATTATAAAATATATATCTAGGATATTATATTTAATAATTATCAGAGCTTGAACTATATAGGTCCATCAGGTCTCCTTTGCTAGCTCATAATAAATCTTGTAATGATATGGCGTGCTTTTCTAATAAATTGGTGGCTTATGTTAAATTATTAAATTGGTTGAAATTCGATAGGATCATATAATTCATGTTTGTTTATCGGTTGAATTAATTTTTTAAATTAATTTAAGATAAACTTGTTGAATTATCAAGGATAGTTATTTTCCTTGAGATTATCTAGCTATGAATGTTTTAATTAGATAACTTCTCTATTGGGCTATTTGACATAAAATTAAGGCTCTATTCAAAGAATCTTGGTGGAAAATAAAAGATTCATAGGGATTATTTATCGTAAGTTCGGCAGGTCAATAAGTTAGTTTGGCCTACAAATGGAGCGAGTTTAGTAGGCTATCCGTTAGTTCAGCAGGCCGATTCGTTAGTTCAGCCTGCTTATCTAATGATAATTTGATCACACATTTTAGATGCGATTTTGTTAGATATAGATCTAGATTTGAATTTTTGAGGTTTTATCTGATAATAACAAACCTTGGGGGCAATCTCTATAAATAGAGAGTGAATTTTCTGAGTTATTTAGATCAATTGAGAAGTTAAGAACGAGTACTCCTGCATAAGATACTTTGAAACTCTCTGAGAGCTTTTGTTCACAATCACAAATGTTTTCTATAGGTCTTCTCAATTGGTTGGAAGGAGAGTCACTAGAAGAAGAGTTATACGACGTGTGCCCACACATATATTGATCGTGGATAGAGAATAGCAAAGAAAACCAATTGGCTGAAGCTCTTCTGGAATGTTCTTCTCTTCACATATTGCAAGAGCTCTTTGGCATTCAAAGGTTAGTAAGATCTATTTAATTTATGCATATAGCGTGTCAAACTTATGTTTGAAAAATACTCTGATTAAAAATTTTAAAATTTTTTCTACGTACTATTTTTCCAATAAGCCATATCTTGAATAATTGTCAATAAAGTGATGAAGTATTCATATCTGCCTCTCACTTGAATGTGTAAAGGTCAGTATACATAAGCATGTATCAACTCAAAAGGTCCTTTAACTCTTATACCTTTAGCTTGGAAAGGTCTCTTGGTGAATTTACTTTCCATATAGGATTTATAGACTGAGAGCTCACTAACTTTTAGTTTTCTCAAAGGACCATCCTTTATAAGTCTCTCAATCCTATTTAGGTTAATATGTCCAAGTCAAAAATGGCATAGATTTGTGTTGTTATCATGAAAGATCTTTTGCCTTCTATTCTTAGGCTTGGTAACTCTGAGCAATTCAATATTAAGCAGTGATATAAGTTTTGGTCTAATAAAAGATAAACCATCATCTAGTTTTCCAAAACATATATTTAGACCATTTTTAAAAGTAGAAACATTTTCATTATATAATTGTTTATGTAACTTAGAAATAAAAATCAAATTTCTTCTAAAACCAAGAATAAAATAAACATTGTCCAAAACCAAAACTACTACTAAAATGAAGTCTAACTTCTCCTATTGCTTTTGTCGATACCCTTGCTCCATTGCCAATTACCATAGTGTACTCCTGATGAGACTTAGATAATACATATTTCTTAAAGCTAAAATTAGTTATTTTGTATTCATATTTCACATTAAACTTCTTAATTAAAGCAATTATGTTTTAAATAGTATTTTAGTATATGTTACATGTGTATGCCCTAAGGAGTAAAAATATAATATGTTTTTATAGACATTTTTATCAATAAAAAATTCATTTATTATTTATATACCAAATCTTGCTCTCTTTACGTTCATATTTGTTGAATGTATATTAAGTAAACAATAGTTTGAAACTGACGGTCTAAACCTTTAAGATTGGGCACATGATGGGTAGATTATATAGAAGACATGATTCTTAAGGTGACGGTCTAAATCATAAGATCCACAATCGAGAGAATAAAGTTGGGCACTTTATTCATGTGAAGATTCTTATGTTGTTTATATCCCTATTAGGAGATGGTTTGTCTTGACCATCGGAGGTAAACTCTATGAATAGAAACATTGGCACGTCATCATAGGTGACGATGTGTTGGATCAGAACGTAAAGTGAATTGATTGAGATTAATAATTCTGTCATGGAAAATCAGTTCACTTTAGACAATTATTTGTATTATAACTTAATCTTAAAATGAATAGTGGGTCTGTTGTTTTGACTTGTGTCTTTTGATGTACCAAAGGGTGACACCCACATTTTAATAGTGGTATGCACGCTGGTACATTCGAGGCATGACTCTTGATAGCGTAGACCTATTACTCATAGATATGGAATCCATAGCTCCTCTTTAAGAGTAGTGATATCCTCTTATATGCATTATCCTGTAATTGAAAAACTAGAGCGCTCAACCATTTGGACGCATAAGTGTAACCAAATGGTATACTGTCTTTGGATGGTAAGTTTTCCAATGACGAGATAATGGAATGTAAGATAAAAATAATCGAAAAAGTAACACAAAACTTGTCCTTAAGTCGATTATGGATAATCCTATGGGGATATGATACACTATGATATGTCATAGAGACTTAGCTACACGAGCTTCGTAATTTTGTATAGTTTGATAGTGTAGCTCCAAGCTTTGAGTGGAGTAGCGTTGGAGTTGACAATTATGAAATGTACATCTGGAATATTGGGTTTCATAATTATTGGAAGCTTGAACTATATAGGTCTATCAGGTCCCTTATGCTAGCTTACAAAATCCTATAACGATACGGCATGCTTTTCCAATAATTGGTGACTTATGTCAGAGTTATTAGATTGGTTGAAATTTGGAAGAATTAAATAATTCATGTATATTTGTCAGTTGAATTAATTTTGTCACAAAATTAATTCAAGATAAACTTGTTGAATTATTGGGATCAAATAGTTCTTGTCTGTTTATCAGTTGATTTAATTTTGAATAAATTAAATCAAGATAAGCTTGTAGAATTATTAGGAATTCATTTATTTTCCTAGATATTATATAGAAAAAGTTGTTTTAATTAGATAACTTCTTTATTAGGTTATTTGAATTAAAACTAAGACTTTATCCTATTGAATCTTGGGTGGAAAATAAAAGATTCACTGAGATTTTTATCAACAAGTTGGCATGCCGATCCTTAAGTTTGGACTACTGATGGGGCAAGTTCAGCATGCCTATTAGACAGATCGACATGCCGATCACACGATAAAAAGATCACGCGTTTTGATGAAGATTTCATCAGATATTGATCCAAATTTCATTCTAATTTGAATTTTGATGCATTATCTGATAAGGACTGACTCCTAGACCCAATCTCTATAAAAAGCAAGTGAGTCTCATTATTATTTAGATCAATTGAGAGATTTAGAGTGATACTCTACAAGTGAGATTTTGAAACTCTCTAAGAGCTCTTGTTCACAAATCACAAACATTAGCTTTGGGGTTCTCTCAATTGGTAGGAAGGAGAGTCACCTGGTGGAAGAGTTGTACATGTAAGCCCACACTCACTCCAATTGTGGATAGAGAATGGCAAAGAAGACTAGTTGGTTGAGGCTCTTCTAGAATGTTACTTCTCTTCACGGATTACGAGAGTTTTTCAACATCTAGAGATTAGTAAGATCTGGTTAACTTATGCATATAGCATGTCAAACTTTGTTTTGAAAAATACTCGGACATAAAAAATTTTACAAATTCCACTACGTACTATTTTTCTAACAATTGATGTAAGGGCCTTTTTATGTAGATTTACGAGTTTGTGATCATGCTATATGTATAAATTATGTCATTTTGATCTCTCCTATGCTTGAATTTAATTTTATAGAGAGTTGGCACTCTAAGTTTCTGTATAAAATCATGTGTTGTCATGGATTATATGGCGAATGTTTATTAATTAATTATAGTTGATTAAATCATTATTTAATTATTTATTAATTAATTAATTTATACCGGCTATGGTTCCTTAGAGGTTACAATATGTATCTAGGTTTTTCATGTTGTTAGATGGTAGACTATCATCTACATCTAGGAATTATTATTTAATTTTAAATTTGTAAGAATTTTGTAATTAAATAATCATTCAGAGAAGACAAATCTAGAAGTGGATCTAGAAGATGGATGATGGTGCTCCCAGCTACTTCTTGAGTCTCTAATTTTATGTTTTTGAATTGTTGAAAATAAAATTGATGAATTGCATTAAAAAATTGTATTTTCTAAATGGGGCAATTTTTTGCTTGGTCGGTATGCCGAACCCTCCAATTCGGTAAGCCAATGGTGGCAGATCGCTAAGCCGGACATGAGATTTGGAAAGCTGTCAGCAGGGCAAAAATCAGGTGGCTCTGGCAGTAGGCCGAACTATCATGACTAGTAGGCTGACCTGAAAAGGTCGGTAGTGTAATGCCTGAAAATTTCTAAATGTAATTTATTATCACAGAGCACCTAAATGAATGTGAATATATAAATATATATTTTTACAATCATGAGCTCACTATTATGGTTGTTATTGTTACTATCATAATGATTATTATTATGATTGATATCGACTAATAAATTCTACAAGTGTTTTTAGTGCAACGTAAAGGTTTGAGCCTCTCGATCAAGATCACGGTGTATATAAATGTGCTAGTTAATATATATGGTTATTGGTAATATGATGACATGTGATAGATGACACGTATTTAAATGATATGTGTGTGTTGTGTATGCAAGCATACTACATGTCACTCTCTTCTATTTTTGTTGTTTTTGTCTAATAGCCATATAAATTGAAATATATGTATGCGTGTTTTTTTTCTTTTTTAGTGGTTGAATTAGATATGCTTATGTGCCCTATATATATAAATGTATATATACATATTAGATAAGCGAGCACGGCTACTACTTCCTATGCCAAGCATGAATATATGCATATTATATTATAATATAATATTTCATATTAGAACATGTAATGTCTGGATGTTGAATACTTTGGGAAAATTTTATATGTATCTTACTATTCTCGATTGCCCACTAAGTAAAAAATATATATATATATATAGATATATTTGCAAACCAAGTTCTTCAATGATTTTTTTTTTCATGAATTAAACTAGAATCTTTCTACAGTATCTATTTGTTCTTTCACGTTGGTACAAGTCACCCTAACCATCCAGATTGTTTTTTTGGCATTGAGGATATTTTTTTTAAGAATCAATGTGGAGTCCAACTCTTCCCCATGTAATAAAACTTCATTAATTCTAGGAATAGCTACCGTCTCATTTCCCTTCCTCTTCTCCTTGGATTACATTGTCTTCACATATATGTCACCTCCTTGCTCATATTCCATTGTCTTAAAACGTTGTAATAAAACTTCATTATTGCCAGGAATAGCTACCATTCAATTTCTCTTCTTCTCCTTAGATTACATGGTCTTCGCATATATACCACCAATTAGCTCATATCCCTTTGTCTTAAAATGTTGCTCTCATAAGCCTTTCCTGGCAAGATATCATTTCATCTCCACTCACAAATGTTTTTTTTTTTTTTAAACACGTGGAAGGCCATACTTCTTTTCTATAAACACCTTATCATGATATCTAAATCATTTCTCTGGTTCATCTCTCCACATGCTCATCTTATACGATCTAAGTCACATTGTTCACATCAACCATATTGCAACTAACTCTTTAACCTCTAAAGCTTCATTGTCCATAACCATAAGAATCTTTATTAGCCTCTCGAATTACTCCAAATATTCTCTAAAAAAAAAATTCCAAACCGTGGATATCTGGACGAGTTGCGGCATAATTGTTGATATCATTCTTGAAGTCTAAACGAAGCCTCGATATTGTTGTGAGGTCGGTTTTCTTTTCTTTTGATTCTCTTTCTATCTATATTCGTGAAAAAATTAGTGTTAATTAATGTTGTTGAATGTTCCTTATTAGTGCATAATTATAAAAGTCTAATCTTAAAAAAAAAACACTATTAAGTGTTTCAAGATAATGGAGAATACAAAAACCTATAACGCTACCCCATATATATATATATATGTATATGTATAGCCTTCCATAAACGGTTGCTTAAGCAGTACTTCACCTGATTGCTCCATAACCAAAATGTGATAGTGCGCTTATTTGTAAATATGCTACCAACGTGATGTTTCTACCTTACTCGCTTTCATATAAGTGATAGCCTATGATTGGCTTGTTTTTGTTGTTGCCAACATATAAAACCAATTAGAATGTATTTCTTTATCAATTATGCATTACAGCTGCCATTGAGCTATACTAATGTACAAGTGAAATTATAGTTATGAATTACATGCTTTAAAATTAATTATTAGAGCTAAGGACCATACACCAATATGTGTAGGGTCAGACACTATTTGTATGTTGAAAGAAATAGATATGTAGACCTGTTGTTTGGCTGAAGATTTCAATATGAAGGATAGGAGTTGTCTTTATGTTTTTCTTGTATTCTATTTCATCTACCTATATAGTTTGTATTTGAGAATCCTTAGCTAGACCATGACTCTTTCTTGTATATCTAGGTTTCGTTGAAAATGAATTTCATAGATTTGTTTTTATATCTGAAAAGTTGACATCTTGAGCTTTCTAACAAGCTATTATCAGTCTAAATCGGTGTTGTATTCTATTTTTTATGAATTTTCAAAGTTTCGGTTGTAAACCAAAAATCAGTCTGTAGTATACTATGGTTTTATAATTTGTGGAACATAATAAATAGTTATTGTTATCCAAATAAAATAAAATTAAATCTAGTGACATGTAAGGATGTTAGGAATACTGTGTAAAAAAAGATGCAGAGGCTTTGAAATTTTCTGTAATTTTTTAAAATTCGTTGATTGATAGTTGCTAGTGAAAAATGGGTAAACCTATCCAAGTTAAGAAATTTTTTTTTAGCATAAGTGATATTTTTGCAATTCCATAATATGAATGTGCAATTCGATTTGTGATGACCTTAAATCATTGTAATGATGATTTTTAATGCTAAATGGTAAATTAATAATATTAGGAATTAAAGCACACCCTTGCTCGATAAAGAGGCCGACCTTTCAATGCTTGCTGTGTCGGATAATTTGTAACTAAAGTGCTCACCTGTAACACATAACAATATTGTATATGTTTTCAATATTTTGGATATTTGAGGCATGATTTATCCTTTGCATATTTCTAATGATCTAGAATATTGACGAATGATATATTTATATGATTATCTTGAAAATGCATGATATTATTATTGTGAAAGTTCTATTTGAATACATGACATTCTCACATGGCTTAGTGTTGTGGTTTATATGGCGCTGGGCACAAGGCGATTAGTACCCCTTATTTAATTATTGGGAAATTAGTTCCCAAAGGGTGATAGGTACCTTATTTTATTATTTGGCAGATTAGTTCCCGTAGGGTAATTAATGCCTATATAAAATTGTGGCCATACAAAAAAATAAGTAAATGATAATAAAGCCCACACTAAAGCCTAAGCCTGAATAAATATTGTATTATTAAAAAAAAACTATCATGCACCCATAAAACTTTAATTAATTGTTTTGTGAGCTAAAAGCTTTACTTACTGAGTTTATCAATCATATTATTAAGTTATGTGTTACAGGAACCTCTAGCTCATACGCTGAGTGAAGACGCGATTGTGGCTGCTTTGGTTTGTGTGTGCATATGGCCTGACCTGTGTGTTTAATTGTTTAAATTGATTATTGTGTGTTGTAAATTAAATAATTTCCAAATTCAAGACTTTGAAGAACAAAAATTTGTTCTATTTGGATTATAATCGAAACTTAAGAGTCGTTATGCATTTTAATATCCCAAGAAAATTTTTCGTAACTAATAAAGTTGAATTATTCTCCTCTAAAGAATTTAAATCACTTTTTTTACATTGAAGTTTTAAATTGGTTTTTTTTTTAAAAATCCACAAATTTTATTAACTGTATTTTTGTATTTTAAAATATTTGGGAAGTCATGATTGGGGTCATGATAGAGAATGGTATCAGAGCTATTGGTTCATAAAAGCGTTTCTATAGACAAAACCATATGCACACCGTTCCAAGCAGCCTAGTCTCGACTTCACCAGTAAGTTTCCATACTTCATTTATTATATTTGTTAAGTGTATTATGGAATAATTTATTTTCAAATTCATTCATAGTAGTACTTGTGACAATAAGTTGTACGGCCATATGAAAAAGAGATTATCGAGAACAATCTTTTCGAAGTAATAATGTTCCCAAGTAATGCATGAATCTTTGCCCCATAATCAAGTTGAGCCTCGACTTAATAAGAGTTTTGATTTTCTCCTTAATAGGAATTTAGCAAAATTCCAAGAAGACGATCAGTTAGGAACATCGCAAACCAAACCCCTATGGCTGAACCACCCAACAAAGTAGCTAAATTACGCGAATTGGTTCGCCAACAAGGTGAAATGATAAAGAAACCAATGCTAGACAAACAATTTGCAAGTGAACAGCAAAGGCCAGAACAACCAACACTTGTACAAACAGAAGTAGTGAATGAACCATAAAGGCAAGTCCTGCCTACACAAATACAGCCTAGGTTTGAAGGGTCTATAGACCCTAGTGTAGCAGAACTGTGGTTACAAAAGATGACATGTCTTTTGAAGTTTATGGAGCTGAGTGATAGTGAAAAGGTGGCATGTGCCACCCATATGCTAACGGGTGATGCTTACTTTTGGTGGGAAAGGATAGTAGCCAATCGTGGAGGCATCATAACTTGGGATGAATTTGTCAAGATGTTAAATGATAAATACTTTAGTCCTAAAGTTTATGGAATTTGTTAGTCTACATCAAGGAAAAATGTCTGTGTCTGACTACAACGTGAAGTTTGATTGCCTTGCCAGATTTTCCCAAGGAAGGATCGGCGATGAAGCCTCTAGGATTAGGGAATACCTAGACAAGTTACAACTAGAGTTAAGTCGAGATGTATCCATGGGAATAAGCTCAACTAGCACAATATCTAAAGTGACTGAAAAGGCTTTGCAGGCAAAAAGATGTGAAGCCAAAATAGCACAAAGTATACCCTATCCACTTAACAACTTTCCACCTAAAAATCCTAACTTTGGAAGCAATCATGGGAACCAGCGTTCACCATGGAATCATGGGTTCAAGAAGAGACAAAATGGTGCAAATTTTAGAGGTAAGCTGAGTTTAGTGAAGAAATTCAAAAGTGGGAATCATCCACAACATCATCAACAACAACCACAATGCCAATAATTACAACTTCTTGCTCCTACTTCTACACCTAATCCAACATGTAACCAGTGTGGGAAAAGACATTTTGGAGACTGTTGGACCACCCTTAAGGTTGTTATGAGTGTGGAAGCGACCAACATCTTCAACCAAACTGTCCTCAAAGACACGGTCAACAAAGAGTCAAACAACCACAACAATCTCAACAACAAAAAAGTCAACAACAGACCAATGCTCGTGTCTTTACCTTGACCAAAGTCGAAGTCGATGCCAACCCACATGTGGTTGCAGGTCAAATTTCTATAGCTAGTGCTACTGCTTATGTTTTGATTGATTTTGGTACAACACATTCTTTCATATCTCCTAAATTTGTAACTCGGTTAGATAGAGTTCCAGATGTTATGACTAAGTCTCTTAATGTTTCATTACCATCCGGAGTTTTGTTGTCCCAATCACATTTGAGAAATACCCCACTCTATATTAATAATAGTAATTGAATGTAGCTTTGATTGTATTAGAAATGTACGACTATGATGTAATTTTGAGCATGGATTTCCTATCTAAGTACAATGCCACCATCGACTGTCGAAGGAAAAAAGTAGTGTTTCAACCTACAGAGAATGATTATTTCCAGTTTGTTGGAAACTCCAACAACATTCGTATCCCTATGATCTCTGCCTTAAAAGTAAGAAGGTTGCTACATCAAGGATGTAGGGGTTATTTGGCAAGCATACAAGACACTTACATGGAACAAGGGTCAGGACCTGAAAACGTGCCAGTTGTGCAAGTTTCACTAAAGTTTTCCCAGAAGATATTTTTGGACTTCTACCAGGCAGGGAGATCGAATTTGGAATTGAGGTTGTCCTTGGAACCGCACCAATTTCTAAAGCTCCATTAGAATGGCTCCACCTGAACTTAAGTAATTGAAGACACAGCTACAAGAACTATTAGACAAGAAGTTCATACGACCTAGCTATTCACCTTGTGGAGCCCCAGTTCTGTTTGTTAAGAAGAAAGATGGTACTATGTGGATGTGTATCGACTATTGTGAGCTCAACAAAGTGACGATAAAGAATCGGTATGCCTTACCATGTATCGATGATTTATTTGATCAACTTAGTGGAGTTACAGTGTTCTCAAAGATTGATCTACGTTCGGGCTATCATCAATTGAAGATTCGAGAAAGTGATGTACCCAAGACCGTTTTTAGAACTCGTTACAGCCACTACAAGTATATGGTCATGCCATCTAGCTTAACCAATGCTCCAACAACCTTTACAGATTTAATGAACAGAGTCTTCAAGGAGTACTTGGATAAGTTCGTGATAGTGTTCATCGATGACATTCTCATCTACTCCAAAACCAAAGAAGAACATGAAGTGCATCTGCATCAAGCTTTGCAAACTTTGAAGGAGAATCAACTCTATGCTAAATTTAATAAGTGTGAGTTTTGGCTAGACAAAGTTTCTTTTCTCAGCCATGTAGTGTCAAGTGAAGGTATTTTAGTTGACCCTACAAAAGTTGGAGCAGTCAATAATTGGTCCTAGCTATCTAAGGCTTCAAAAGTTCAAAGTTTTCTAGGATTAGCTGGCTATTATCGATGATTCGTTGAAGGTTTCTCAAAGATTGCAATGCCACTAACTCAGTTTACTAGAAAGAATTATCGATTTGAATGGACTGAAGTTTGTGAGAAGAGCTTTCAAGAACTCAAAAAGAGGTTAACATCTACACCAATCCTCACCATTCCAAATGGTGAGAGTAGTTATGTCATCTACAGTGATGCTTGGAAAGTAGGCCTTGGAGCAGTATTAATGCAGAATGGGAAAGTAATTGCCTACAGTTCTAGACAACTGAAGGATTATGAGAAGAATTATCCTACCCATGATTTGGAACTTGCTGCAGTGGTCTTTGGATTAAAGACATGGAGACACTATTTTTATGGTGTTCGATGTGAAATCTACACTGACCATATATCTTTTCACTTAGAAGGAGCTAAACATGAGACAGAGAAAATGGTGGGAACTAGTAAAAGACTATGATTGTGAGATCTTATACCACCCTAGAAAGGCGAATGTTGTAGCAGATGCTTTAAATAGGAAGTCCTTGGTTGGTTTGTTAGCAGTGAAAGTCCTTCCAAGCCCTCTTCAAAGAGAAATATGCTCAGCAGGAATTGAATTGATTATTGGGAAGTTGAATGCCCTCAATATTTGATCTACATTACTTGACGACATCAAAGTGAAACAACATGAGGACCTTTATGTTGGAAAATTGAAGAAGGAAATCCAAGAAGGAAAACATTTAGACTTTAGAGTAAACAACGACGGTGTCTTACGATATGATACAAAAACATATTATATGTTCCATCTAGTTCAAACCTCTAGGGAACAATCTTGTCTAAAGCTCACTCCACGCCATACTCAATTCACCCTGGGAGTACAAAGATGTATAGAGACTTGAAGCTATATTATTGGTGGCCAAATATGAAAAGAGAGATAGCTAAATTTGTTTCTCGATGCCTGACGTGCCAACAAGTTAAGCTAGAGCATCAACGACTAGCAGGATTACTTAAACCACTGCCTATACCGGAATGGAAATGGGAGAATATTGGTATGGATTTTGTTTCTGGTTTACCTCAAACACAAAATGGAGATGACAAGATTTGGGTAATAGTGGATAGATTAACCAAGTCTGCGCATTTCGTAACTATCAAAGAGAAATCTTCTTGCGATCAGTTAGCCCAACTCTACATCAAGTGGATTGTCAGATTGCATGGATACCGGTATCTATTGTCTATGATCATGATCCTCACTTCACCTCTCACTTTTGGAAGAGTCTACATAAAGCTATGGGAACCAACTTGACATTCTCCACAGCTTACCATCCCCAAATAGACGGACAATTTGAGCAAACAATCTAGATTTTGGAAGACATGTTACAAGCTTATGTCCTTGATTACCAAACAAAGTGGGATAAGTAGCTTCCATTGGCAGAATTTTGTTACAATAATAGCTTTCAATCGACAATTGGTATGGCTCCATATGAAGCATTATATGGAAGAAAATGTCAATCCTGAATTCATTGGGACGAAGTAGGTGAGAGACAGCTCCTTGGTCATGAAATCGTCAAGGAAACTATGGATATTGTTATTAAAATCTGAGAACGTATGTGAATTGCACAAGATCATTAGAAGAGTTACGTAGATAAGAAACAAAGATATTTTGAGCTTCAAGTTGGAGACATGGTATTTTTATGTGATTCTCTGAAGAAAGGATTGATGAGATTCAGGAAGAAAGACAAATTAAGCCCGAGATACGTTGGACCATTTGAAATCACTCAACATATTGGAGATGTGCCCTACTGTCTTGCCTTACCACTATCAATGTCTAGAATCCATAACGTATTCCATTTCTCCTTACTTCGAAAATATGTGCCGGATCCATCTCATGTGTTACAATGTGATGGCCTAGATCTAAGTCCTAATTTGGCATACCTATTCAGATATTGGATATAGAATAGAAGGAACTACGAAACAAGACAATTTCTTTGGTGAAAGTTTTGTGGCGAAATCATTCTTTCGAGGAAGCTACTTGGGAATGCGAAGATGAAATTCAAGCGAAATATCCTGAGTTATTTTAATAAATTACGAGGACACAATTTCTATAAGTTGTAGGGATTGTAATGCCCAAAAATTTCTAAATGTAATTTATTGTCACAGAGCACCTAAATGAATATGAATATATATATGTATATTTTTAAAATCATGAGCTCACTATTATGGTTATTATTTTACTATCATAATGATTATTATTATGATTGATATCAACTAATAAATTCTACAAGTGTTTTCATTGCAACGTAAAGGTTCAAGCCTCTCGATCAAGAGCATGGTGTAGATAAATGTGCTAGTTAATATATGTGGTTATTGGTAATATGATGACATGTGATAGATGAAACTTATTTAAATGATATGTGTGTGTTGTGTATGCAAGCATACTATGTGTCATTCTCTTCTATTTTTGTTGTTTTTGTCTAATAGCCATATACATTAAAATATATGTATGTGTGTTTTTTTCTTTTTAAGTGGTTGAATTAGAAATGCTTATGTGCCCTGTGTATATAAATGTATATATATATATATTAGATAAGTGAGCACGGCTACTACTTCCTATGCCAAGCATGAATATATGCATATTATATTATAATATAATATTTCATATTAGAATATGTAATGTCTGGATGTTGAATACTTTGGGAAAATTTAATATTTATCTTACTATTATCGGTTGACCACTAAGTAAAAATATGTATATATAGATATATTTGCAAACCAAGTTCTTCCATGAATTTTTTTTTCATGAATTAAACTAGAATCTTTCTACAGTATCTATTTTTTCTTTCATATTGGTACAAGTCGCCCTACCCATCCAGATCGTATTTTTGGCATTGAGGATATTTTTTTTTTTAAGAATCAATGTGGAGTCCAACTCTTCCCCATGTAATAAAACTTCATTAATTCTAGGAATAGCTACCGTCCCATATCCCTTCTTCTTCTCCTTCGATTACATTGTCTTCACATATATCTCACCTACTTGCTCATATTCCTTTGTCTTAAAATGTTGCAATAAAACTTCATTGTTGCCAGGAATAACTACCATTCCATTTCTCTTCTTCTCCTTAGATTACATTGTCTCACATATATACCAGCTATTAGCTCATATCCCTTTCTCTTAAAATGTTGCTCTCATATGTCTTTCATGACAAGATATCATTTCATCTCCACTCATAAATGTTTTTTTTTAACCACATGGAAGGCCATACTTCTTTTCTATAAACACTTTATCACGATAACTAAGTCATTTCTGTGGTTCATCTCTCCACATGATCACCTTATACGATCTAAGTCACATTGTTCACATCAACCTTATTGCAAGTAACTCTTTAACCTCTAAAGCTTCATTGTCCATACCCACAAGAATCTTTATTAGCCTCTGAAATTACTCCAAACATTCTCTAAAAAAAAAAAGTCCAAACTGTGGATATACAAACAAGTTGTGGCACAATCATTGATATCGTTATCAGAGTCAAAACGAAGCCTCTATATTGTTGTGAGGTCAGTTTTCTTTTCTTTTGATTCTCTTTCTATCTATATTCGTACAAAATTTTCATTAAAGGAGGATGAGTGTTAATTGATGTTGTTGATTGTTCCCTATTAGTGCATACATGTAAAAGTCTAATCTTAAAAAAAAAAAACTATTAAGTGTTTCAAGATAATGGAGAATACAAAAACCTATAACACTACCCCATATATATATATGTATATGTATAACCTTCCATAAACGGTTGCTTAAGCAGTTCTTCATGTGATTGCTACATAACCAAAATGTCATAGTGGCCTTATTTGTAAATAGGTTGCCAACGTGATGCTTCTACCTTACTTGCTTTCATATAAGCGATAGCCTATGATTGGCTTGTTTTTGTTGTTGCCAAAATATAAAACCAATTAGAATGTTTTTCTTTATCAATTATGCATTATTGTTATCATTGAGATATACTAATGTACAAGTGAAATTATAGTTATGAATTACATGCTTTATAATTAATTATTAAAGCCAAGAACCATACACCAATATGTGTAGGGTTAGACACTATTTGTATGTTGAAGGAAATAGATATGTAGACCTATTATTTGGATGAAGATTTCAATATGAAGGATAGGAGATTGTCTTTATGTTTTTCTTGTATTCTATTTCATCTACCTATGTAGTTTTTATTTGAGAATCCTTAGCTAGACCATGGCTCTTTCTTGTATATCTTGGTTTTTCTGAAAATGAATTTCATAGATTTGTGTATATATCTAAAAAGTTGACATCTTATTCTTTCTAACAAGCTATTATGAGTCTAAATCGGAGTTGTATTCCATTTTTTATCAATTTCCAAAGTTTCAATTGTAAACCAAAAAATCAGTCTGTAGTATACTATGGTTTTATAATTTGTAGAATATAATAAAAATTATTATTGTTATCCAAATAAAATAAAATTAAATCTAGTGACATGTAAGGATGTTAGGAATATTATGCAAAAAAAAAAAAAAAATTCATAGGCATTGGAATTTTGTGTAATTTTTTAAAATTCGTTGATTGATAGTTGCCAGTGAAAAATTGGTAAACCTATCCAAGTTTAGAAAACTTTTTTTAGCATAAATGGTATTCTTGCAATTCCATGATATGAATGTACAATTCGATTTGTGATGACCTTAAATCATTGTAATGATGATTTTTAATGCTAAATGGTAAATTAATAATATTAGGAATTAAAGCACACCCTTGCTCGATGAAGAGGCTGACCTTTCAACGCTTGCTGTGTCGGATAATTTGTAAGTAAAGTGCTCACCTGTAACACATAACAATATTGTATATGTTTTCAAAATTTTGGATATTTGAGGCATGATTTATCCTCTGCATATTTCTGATGATCTAGAATATTTGAGGAATGATATATTTATATAATTATCTTGAAAATGCATGATATTATTATTGTGAAAGTTCTATTTGAATACTTGACGTTCTCACATGGTTTAGTGTTGTGGTTTATATGGCACCAGGCATGTGGTGATAGTACCCCTTATTAATTATTGGGAGAATAGTTCCCAGAGGGTGATTAGTACCTTATTTTATTATTTGGGAGATTAGTTCCTACAGAGTGATTAGTGCCTATATATAATTGTTCCCATAAAAAAAATTAATAACTAAATGATAATAAAGCCCACACTATAGTCCAAGCCTGAATAAATATTATATTATTAAAAAAAAACTATCATGCACCCATAAAACTTTAATTAATTATTTTGTGAGCTAAAAGCTTTACTTGCTGAGTTTATCACTCATATTATTAAGTTATGTGTTACTGGAACCTCTAGCTTATACGTTGAGTGAAGATGCAATTGTAGCTACTTCGGTTTATCTATACATGTGGCCCGACTTATGTGTTTAATTATTTAAATTTATTATCATAAGTTGTAAATTAAATAATTTCCAAACTCAAGACTTAGAAGCACAAAATTTTGTTCTATTTAGATTGTGATTGAAACTTAAGAGTTGCTATGCATTTTAATATCTAAGAAAATTTTCACGCAACTAATAAAGTTGAATTATTCTCCTTTGAAGAATTTAAATCATTTTTTTTGCATTGAAGTTTTAAATTGTTTTTAAAAAAAATCTGCTAAATTTTATTAACTATATTTTTGTATTTTAAAATATTTGGGAAGTCACAATCGGGGTCGTGACAGGCAGGTCGGAGGGTCATGGTTGGCAAATTGATCACCTAGATTGGCTTGTCAGTAGAGAGATAGAAATTTTTCCTAAAAATGTGCAGTTTTTAGTGTAGTTTTTATTTTATTTTTGGGACAATTTTGATAAACATTAAATTTGGATATGACTAGAAATATGAAGTATTTGATTCATACAGGATTGAATACTTGAAGATGGGATTTACGTAAAGAAGGATACAGCTGAGGATTCAAGGTTGAAGAATCGATAATTTGTTTTGATTATTCTCTTGTAATCTTTATTTTCTATTCTCTAGGGTGGAACCATAATATTATGGTTATTTATTATTATTTTGCTTGTAGCTTTGCTTGATTGCTTTGCTTGTTTGCATTATAATATGATTTGCCATGTATATTGATAACATGCCATATAGAATAGGGAGTGCTGCTTATTTAAAATTGTTCATGCATGGTTTTTAAAATAAAACCTTGATTTCAAAAGATTGAGTGGGAGAAGGTTTTTGAAGAGAGGACCTAAGGCCTCCATTGTTGGTCCATAGGAAGAACATAATGGTCCTGACCCCTAGAAAGGGATTTCGATCATGTACTAGATTGGATCTCCGTGAGGATAAGGTAGTTTAGCATGATTTATGGTTGCACACCCTATGGTGGTGATTATAAATCGTGGATAAAATATTGAAATGATGGTTATACACTCATGTTAATTTAATTATTAACCTCCCGTAGGAGCTTTATTAATATAATTAATGTACAAAGAAACAATTATTAGTATATGTTGGATCATATAGGTCCTGGATGGCATATATTAATCAGGAGGGGATCCGTGTTCCTAATTGAATTTGGCATAACTTCCTTAAGAGCTTGTTGAATTCTGAGTTGGAAATTATCATTGTAAGGTTGTGATATTTTCAAGGTTTTGACACATAAACACATTTGTATAATTGTGTTATCTTTCTAAATTATTATGATATGTTTGCTTATGTTTGGTATATGATTCTTTATTGTAGATTAAGAATATCTAAAAACGCTTTATCTTTTATACTTGATAAAAACCAATTAACTAGAGATAATTATAATGATTGAAAACAGAACCTGGATATTGTCCTCTCCCTTGAGAAACTAAAATTTGTGCTGACAACCCTTTGTCCTCCCAAGCCTACGGGAGACTCCACTAATGAGCAATTCCAAGCGTATGATCGCTACAAAGATACAAACGATCAAGCCCGCTGCTATGTTATGGCTAGCATGAACAACATGTTGTAGGCTCAACACGAGGATTATGAGATTGCTAAGTAGATCTTGGATAATCTAGAACACATGTTTAGAGGCTAGGCCTTAACTAAGATGCAAGGGGCACTTTGAAAACTTCTTAACTGTAAGCAGAGGCCAAGAACATCTGTAAAGGAGCACATGATGTTGGTCATGGGTTACCTCACTGAGGCACAAACCAATGGAGCCGACAGCGATTTTGAAACTCAGATGACTATGGCCTTTGAGACTCTGCCAAAGGAATTTATTCCATTTAAAGCTACTTTTAACTTGAGCAATAGGAAAGATAAGACCTTAATAGAATTAATGAAATAGTTACAGGAGTTCAAATTGCTGATCAAGGAGTCTCCTGCTGGTGGCGAAGCCAATTTAGTGGCTGCTTTTGGTTTCAATCCCAACTCTTGGAATGGAAAGAAACAACAGGCCAAGAATGGGAAGTATTCTATTCCTACTAATAACTTGAGCAAGAAGAAAAAGAAGAAGAACCCAAAGAAGCTTAAGTGCTTCTTCTACGGGAAGATCGGGCACATAAAGAAGCATTGCAAGGGCTTCCTTTCCAAAAGAGGTAGGTGTGATCTTTTGTATTTAGAAACTTGTTTAGTTGAGGAATCTAGTGACATTTGGATCATAAATTCCGGTGCAACTAATCATGTTTGTATTTCTTTATAGGAGGTTCAAAGAAACAAGAAGTCTACTTCATGAAGACTTCACGCTTCAGATGGGCGAGGAATCCTTGGTCCTAACAGAAGCAGTGGGAGACATCCATCTTTATTTTGATAATTATAGGAATTTAATTTTACGAGATTGTTTTTATGTTCCTAAATTTAAAAGGAATTTAATTTCTGCAGCTTGTTTATTTAAAGACTCCTATTTGGTTTCTTTTAATAATAAAGCGGTGATTTGTAAAAATAAATCTTTTATCTGTTCTACAGCGATGCAAAATAATCTATATTTTATCAAACCTAAGATGGACTTAGTGCTTAATGTTGAGAGGAATGATAATAACTCTAAAAGACTTAAAACTTCTCACTCTAATAAGACTTATCTTTAGCATTTGCACCTTGGTCATTTAACTTAAATACGATTCAAAGGTTGGTGAGAGATGGACCTTTAAGTCACTTAAAGGTAAAATCTATACCTCAATGTGAATATTGTTTAGAGGGTAAAATGGCCAAAAGACCATTCGGGTATAAGGGCAATAGGGCTGAAGGGGTTCTAGAACTTTTGCATAGTGATGTTTGTAGACCGATGAACATCCGGGCACAAGGAGGGTATGAGTACTTCGTCACTTTTATTGACGATTACTCAAGGTATGGATATGTGTACCTGATGCACAACAAAAGTGAAACTTTTGACATTTTCAAAGAGTTTCGGGTTAAAGTGGAAAAGTAATTGGGTAGACCCATAAAGGCACTTCGATTCGATCGAGGTGGAGAATACTTTTCTGATGAGTTTCTAGGACACTTATTAAAGAATGGGATTTTATCCCATTTGACTATGCAGGGCACCCCACAGCAAAATGGCATAGCAGAGAGAATGAATAGGACTTTATTAGACATTGTAAGGTCCATGATGAGTTATTCATTATTGCCTTTATCCTTTTGTTGATATGCACTACAAACTGCGTGTTATCTTTTGAACAATATGCCTTCAAAATTGGTCCCTAAAATCCTCACGAGTTATGGATGGGTAGAAGATATCCTTAAACCATATTCGCATATGGGGATGTTTCGCTCATGTCCTGTTTCAAGATGCGAATAAGTTGGAAGTACATTTGGAAGTTTCCATATTTGTAGGATATCCAAAAGGGACTAAAGGGGGTTATTTCTAAACCCCAAAGGGAAAAAAAGTTATGGCTTCAACTAATGCAACTTTCCTTGAGGAAAGTTACATGGACTAATTTAAACCTCGAAGCAAAGTGATGTTTGAGGAGTTAAGGAGTAATCTAAAACTATAACACCCCGAAGTTAATTAAGTATAATTAGAATATTAAATGATGGATTAGTGTGCCATAAGAAGTGTTTTCAACTTAAGTCTATCATTTTGTGAAAATTAAGAAAACTTATGTTATTTTACTCTTTTAATAATTTTTAATTATTCTAAATTGTTTTTAATTGTTAATTTATAATTCAATAAAATAGTTTAATTTGAAAACAGTGTGTAGTTGCACACAGTCTTGTGCAACCACTTTTCTTCTCTCTTCCTCTATTTATTTCACTCATTCTCTCTCTTTCCTCACTCTCTCTCACGCCTATCACTCTCTTCTCTCTCTCTCTCGGATTCTCTCACTCTCTCTCATTCTCCCTCCAAATTTTTGAATCAAATTTTGATTTCAAGCTTTGGGTTAGTAGATTGAAGGCTCAGGAACGAGATTCAATAACAAAAACATCGTTTTAAAGCTTCGATTCAAGGTTAGTTTTAAATTTCCTAAACTTTTTCAATTTTTTTCAAATTTTCTTGCATTTTGAAATCTAAGAGTTTCTAAGCTTAGAAAAGCTTCAATCTAAGTTAGATGGACTTAGATTAGCTAGAATATAGACTTTATTTTTTCAAAAACGGATTGAAATCAAGATTTTTCATTTTTCCTCTATTTTTTTCTATTTTTGGATTTTTGTGAAAATCTTGTATAAAACTTGTTTAAATCCATTAAAAAGTGTTCTACTGATTTTCTATTGTTTATGATGATTTCCCATGCCTGAGAATTGAGAAAACAGGTTGGATTGAAGAATTGGGCTTGGGGAAAGCCGAGACCCGTGCGTAGAAATTTCAGGAATTTCCCAGATCAGCAGGCCGAACTTTGTGTTCGACAGGCCGGATTCATCCGACCGGCAAGCCGAACATGAAAATGTTTGGCCGATCAGACTTGGCTTTTCAGCAGGCCGAACTGTGCAGTTCGACCGGCCAAACCAGGGGGACCGGCAGGCCGACCGAACCTAACTCAAATTTTGTTATTTTTCACCCGTTTTCACTGTTTTGAACCCTGATTGAAATTTTAACTTTATAAAATGATTTTATAAACCTAAATGGCACACTAGGACACCATGATATGATTTAGTATCATTGGATACCTCGAGTTAGATACTAATGAACTAAGTTACCATGCATTTAGGAATTGTGCGTGGAACCGCGGAGCTAACGTATAGCGGACTGGGATTATGGTGTGGGACATCGACACAGATATCGAGGTAGGACTTCTACCCCTTCTTTGGTAGCCAATTTTTAAATGTTTTGGCCTTAAAGCAAATTTTAAAAAAATATTTTTGAATGATTGATTGTAAAAGGATTTTATTGACTATTTTCTACAACGGTAGAATGAGATATCTTTGTAATGAACTCCATAATGATGTTAATGATTATATTTGGTAAATATAGGTTTTTAATTATAAAAAGATATATGGGTATGATGCCATATCAGAGATCGGGTCGTGTAATGAACGACCTTGGGGGCAGGTCCCGAAACCTAACTGGGCCACTTCAGTGGTGAATATTTGGTTTGCCCGAGAGAATTAAAAAGGTACTCTTGACAAACTGTTTTCAATAGAATTTTAGTAAATGTAAATACATATTTGATTTGTTTAATTATTTATT
>CAMOHE010046207.1:0-17800 GCA_946598075.1 Artocarpus hirsutus | reverse complement strand
ATCATACATTCAACAAATATGAACGTAAAGAGGACAATATTTGGTATATAAATAATAAATTTTTTATTGATAAAAATGTCTCCAAAAACTTATTACATTTTTACTCCATTAGGGCATACATGTCTAACAACTTGACTATTTGGGTTTCGTAATTTAATATAGTTTGAGAGTGTAGCTTTAAGCTTTTAGTAGAGTAGCGTTAGAGTTGATAATTATAAAATACATATTTGGGATATTGTATTTTATAATTATTGGGAGCTTGAACTATGTAGGTCCATCTAGTCCCCTTTGCTAGCTCATAATAAATCCTATAACGATACAACGTGTTTTTTCAATAAATTGGTGACTTATGTTAAATTATTAGATTGGCTTAAATTCAATAAGATCAGATAATTTATGACTGATTGTCGATTGAATTAATTTATTGTAAATTAAATCATGATAAACTTGTTGAATTATCAGGAATACTTATTTTCCTAGAGATTATTCAAAGATGACTGTTTTAATCAGATAACTTCTCTATTGTGTTATTTAGCTTAAAACTGAGGCTCTATCTAAAGAATCTCGGGTGAGAAATAAAAGATTTATAGGGATCATTTATCATAAGTTCAATAGGCTGATCAGTTAGTTCGCCCTATCGGTGGAGTAAGTTTACAGGTCGATCAGTTAGTTCAGCATGCTAAACGAGCGAAAAACTAACTACATGTTTTTACATGATTTTATCAAATATTGATCCATATTTGAATTTTTGAGGCCTTATCTAATAATGACCAACCTAGGGACGACCTCTATAAATAAGGAGTGAGTTTTCTAAGTTAAGTAGATTAATTGAGAAATTAGGAGTAAGTACTCTAGTCGATGAATCTCTAAAACTCCCTAAGAGCTATTGTTCACAAATCACAAAACTTAGTTCTAGGTTTTCTCAATTGGTTGGAAGGAGAGTCATCGAGGAAGAGCTATGCGAGGTGTGCCCACACACATTTCGATCGAGGATAGGGAATAGCAAAAAAGACTAGTTGGCTAAGGCTTTTCTAGAATGTTCTTCTCTTTATAGATTGTAGGAGCTCTTTGGCATATAAAGGTTAGTAAAATCTAGTTAATTTATGTATATAGCATGTCAAACTTGTGTTTTAAAAAATATTCTAATTAAAATTTCAAAATTTCTGTTGTGTACTATTTTTTCCAACAACTATTACTGCAACATTGTAGCATTATGATCAACAATTAGATTCTTAAAGCATAACTTTATAAAATTAAGTGATTGAGACACTATAATAACACCATTGCCATTGTTGCACTATGATATTGTACTTAACAACTATAATGTGATGTCCTGCGTTTTTGTGGCCGTCACTTAACTTTGTTAAATATTGTTACTTAACTTAAATATACTTTTTTAGAATTATATCTTACCTAATTAGTAAGAAAATGTTAGATAATTTTCTTTTCTTTTTCTAAACATACTTTAAGACATGTTGCAACATCTATTGCAATGTAAACTGAAACATAGCTTAAAACTTAACTTTATAATCGCTTAAAACATTTCGTAAATGTATCTTTTAAAATGTTTTCATAAAAAATTTCTTAGAAAACATTTCCTTAAACATTGCTTTCTTAAAACTTTGAAAACACTCTTTTCAATAGTGGAAAAAATTTTCTTTGAACAGCAAAAGACTTCTTATAGTAGTATCTATACTCAACCTTTGCATCTATCAATCATAACACCGAGCTCTTCTACCAATCTTAGTGGTCTCCCATAAGACTACTTACAACATGAAAGGACTTATAATGAGCTTTCACTCAGTAAGGTCAAACATAATCTCACAATATACTTAAAATATTCATTATAAAACTTTTCTCATAAAATGTTTTTCATAAATGACTCTCATAAAACATTTCTTTATGTTTTCACAAAAAGTTCTTTGTAAAAACCTTACTTAAAAGGAATGCAAGCAATAACATAATGCATAATTCCATTTATGCACTTTTATGAATACTTTATCATCATTCTTAACTTTCTTGATCTATGAACGCAAGTGTACATACCAAACACACTTGGTTGTCGAACACTAAGGCCGTAATGTAACTTTAACATGATCCTCACCTTGAGTCAGGAGATTGGTACGATATTTTCTTATCTTAACAAAAGGGTTTCGATTACTAATGTTGTAATTTTAGTAAACATAATGCATGACATAACTTAATGTATATAATATTTAACATAACAATTACAAACATCTTGCAAATCATAACTTGAACTTTAAAACATTATGCATCACATGCAAACATACTTTAATTGCAAATACACTACAAAACTTTACTTGATCTTTAAAGCTTTATGCATAATGTATGCAAACATACTTCAAAAACCACTTGCATAGCAATTGCAACACATTTGCATACATATATAAAGCATTTGGAAATCATTTTCTTCATGTTATAGGTAAAGTTTGAAGCTTACTTGGACTTAGCTCTAACATTCTTGTTTCAGACTTAGCTCTAGCATTCTTGTTTCATCCCTTTTCCTTCTATTAGTTGATTTTTGTGTCCTATTCAAATGACACCCAATTTATTAGCTAACTTTTCTTATTATCAATCTACTCGATTGATAACAAAACTTAATCATTAAACATTCATTCCTTTTTATTTAATGTTGTATCTTATCGGCTTACTTTTCCTTTACTTTATATCCTATTGGTTTACCTTTCCTTTACTTAACTCGTAAAACATCGGTTTATCTTTCCTTTATAAACCATTGGTCTATCTTTCCTTTACTAGGCTTTGTAAACCATCAATTTACTTTTCTGTTACTTTGTATCCCATTAGTTTACCATTTTCTTTTACTTAACTTTGTAACCCACTAGATTACCTTTCCCTTTACTTAACTTTGTAACCTACCAAATTACCTTTCTTTTTACTTAACTTTAATGTTCCTTAGTTAGATTTCCCATCTTACTCGATGACTTCATTACTTAACATATTACGAAACATTTTTCGTTTAAGAACGTTTTGCTAATTCAGAGTCCTCGGCTTCGTTTTAGCCATTATTTTAAAAACAATTTTACCCTTAACAAGTTTTTCATAAATCTTGCAACTTTACTATGATTCTTGCTTAAGTTTACTATTTCATTACTTATGTGTTATGAAAAAATTTCCGCTAAGGGACATTTTTTGATATCGGGCATTTTAGGTCCGTTTTGGCCGTTTACAAAAAATGACAGTTTTGCCCTTGATAGATCTTTGAAAACTTTTGAAACCTATTTTAAAACAATACTTATTATGAAAAAAAACAACAGTTTTCCTTTTGTTAAAGTATGTTTTATCAAAACTTTACAGTTTTGACCTGTAATGCGAAAATCTTGACATTTTCAACCTTAACATTTTTTTCCCTTTCTTTTCTTGAGAAAACCTTAGATCTTTTAAAACTTAACATCTATGGCTGCCTACAGCAGTGCAAGAAACCAACATTCCTTAGTGAAAACCCAGTTTCAAGTGATTTTATAGTTTTGACTCGAAACACAAAAATCTTAACTTTTTTACCCCCAGGACCAAAAACAACTATCTGTGCCCAAATGTTCTGTTTTTAACAAGAATTAAACCTTTTAAAATACTCTTGGTATGAATCAAACATTTTCATAAGGTTTTCATTTTACAAAATTTTTATGCTTAAAATTCTGTAAAATTCATAACTTACAAATCAAGCAGAATTTTGATAAACTGTCTATGTAACCCAAACAGTTTCGATGAGTTCTACAACTTTTGTGTTTTAACTTTCCTAAAATTCTAATGTTAAGATGGACTTTTTGACCTATTTACAAATCTACCAAGGTTTTATAAAAGTTTGCAATTGAGTCCTTTTGGAATTTTACAAAAGTTGTTACCCTCACTGTTCAGGCAAATTCCAAACTATACTTAGAAAGTAAATTGGCCTCTCGGGCCTTTAAAGTCATCATTTCTTGAAAACTAGTCTAACTTTGTATAAAATGCAAAACTTAACAATTTTCTACTTTTTAAACATAAAACCCTACTTTCTTTCTTTCCATCATCATCGTCATCAATATAAAGCATAAATTAATCATGCCATAATATCCACTTTACATACCATAGCTCATAACATACCTCAAACACTTAGTATGTATAGTAAAACATAAACTTTAGCTTAGTTTCAAGGACTAAGAATTTACCTAATCTTTCCAAGATGTTAGTCCATCCTTTTGGTACTTATAAGCATCTCAAACTCCTTGAAAACTATCTACAATATAACCCATGAAAACCGCATTGAAATCATAAACAAAACCCTAAAGCACAATAGGAAAAGCTTGGGTTTTTACCTTAAAAACTCTTCAATCTTCATCTCCTTCACTTGTTCCAGCTTCTTTTCATGATTTAGAGGCTTGTGCTTTGAAAAATTCTTGAGAGAACTCCATAGAAGAGGCTGGTTTTCTTTGAGAATGAAATGGAACATTTTTTGGTTCTTGTTGCATAAAGATTAAGGAATAAAGAGTAGGATTTTTCAACAATTTAGTGACTCACCATGCTTAGTCACCACTAAGCATCATTTGGTGATTAAAGTTAGGGTAACTTGGCACGGAGGGATTGGCCACAACAAAGGAGAAGTGATGGCTTAATCTCCATCTTTTAGGTGTCCCCTTAGTGGATCCCACAACTTTTTATATAGTACAAATTTATACTGATGGTCTTTTCCTAGATTGCCGGTAAATTTTTTTATACTGTTATAAACTTACACAATATTCCTTATTTATCCATATCCTCCATATAGTATAATTCCTATATTGCTTAACTCTAAATAGTTCAATTTCTATACTGCGTAACTTTAATAGTCCAATTCCTACTCTACATTACTTTTGTAGTATAATTTTTATACTGTATAACTTTATCAATGTATTTTTTACCTTGTATTATTATAATATTATATAATTTGTTGTATTATTATAATATTATATAATTTTTCATATTTTTATACACTATTTTTCTTAAACTATATTTTGTCTTAACATTTGTTGTAACACATTTTGCAACAATTAAGCTTTTCAGCTTATTTTTATATCCCTCCTTTCTTGTATAAGATTATGGCATGATTTTTACTCTTAAAAATCTCATTTTTACTTTTGTAGAATTTATCATAAAATAAGATTAAAACAATAATCCTTATGACACGTATTTTGCTTAACATAATCATTTAAGTATTGCATTTTTAATGCACTAAAAATGCTCTGCTCTCACATATAAGACCGATGAGAATTTTCTATGCCATTATGTTCAGTTGAAAAGGTTGCCTAATATGCTAATGACCAAAAAAAAAAAAACATTTAATTAGAAGACCAGTTAAAACTACATAATCACTCTTGTGGCATTATAATGCTAACTTTTCGAACAGTTTCAACTGGTTTCCAACAGCTCCCCATAAGAACCGGTTGGAACGACATTTTTTTTTATCAATCCATTAATATTTGGTTGGAATGGTTTTCTTCTTTTTTTTTTTTTTTTCCTTTGATTAGTGGTATGCTCTATTTGATAACATTGTTTTGGCTAGTTTAGACGATTGGAAAATCTCAGATTAGTTGAAACAGTCTTATCTGTTACACTTTGTAATTGTTTTTTTCATTCCAACCACACTTTGTAAGAACCGGTTGGAACTGTCTTCTTTTCTACTGATCCATTAATATTTCCAATTAGAATGGTCTTCTTTGACATTATGATACTAACTTTACTAATTGGAGTATCGATTTTACTAACAGCTTTGCTTATCAGTATGCCTGGTTTTAATAAGACTGTTTCTGTCATTTTTGTTGGTTGGAAAATCTAACATACTAAATAAACACTTGCACTCTCGTTTATAATATAATACAATATCAACCATTTTTCTATGAAAACAAAATAAAAGGGTTAGTATTAAAGAACATTAAAAAATATAAAAAAGAAGAAGAAGAAGAAAACTTTTCCAACTAGAAATATTATTGGGTCAGTTGGAATACAGACCGTTCCAATTGACACTTATAGGGAGCAGTTGGAAAGTTGTAGTGTATTTAATCCTCTAGTAATTTTTAAACTAGTTGGATCATTCTAACTGGTAAGACCGTTCAAGCTCAAAATGTCAAAACATTTTAGGTGTTGTATAGTAGATCTCCCAAAGAATGAAACGAGGTCTTTTTTTTCTATTTTGTTTTTTAGGGTGTTCTTTGCTTTATTATTTTTTGTCTTTATCTTTTCTTTTTTACTTTCCTTCTTTCTTATTTTTGTGTCTCTCTTTTTTTGTCTTTCTCTCTTATTCCCATTGTCAACTTTTTCTTATACACTTTTGTGTTTTGCTTTTTTTTCCCAAATGTGACCTTATAAATAATTTCTCCCCACCAAAATAATTTATTCTAATAAATTTTTTATCTATTTCTTTTAAAAACTATTGTTATGTCTTATAATAAATATAAAACCTAACTTTTTACAAAAAAAATTTAAATCTTTGTATAAAAATATAACATATTGAATAAGCACACGCACAAAGTGCGAGTTTCAACTCCTTGATAATATGATACAATATCAACCATTTTTATATTAAAACAAAAAATAATATATCTATCGAATAACAATAAAAAATACAAAAAAGAAACAAAGAAGAAGAAAACTCTTTCAACCAAAAATATTAATGAATCGGTCGGAAAAAAAACCGTTCCAATCGGTACTCATAGAGAACGGTTGGAATGGTTAGAAAATTACAAAGAGTATTCAATCTTTTAGTAATTTTCAAACCTATTGGATCGTTTCAACCGGTAAGACCATTCAACTAGTTAAACCGATCGGAAAGATCTACTCAATGCTACTCTTTCATCATTTCCCTTGAATTTTCAATTGTCATAACTCGAAAAAACAAAACGATTTTTTTTTTCAATTTTTTCTAATAGAACACTTAAATATGAATGCTCACCTCTAAACAAATAATTTAAAGTATAAGAAAAGAATTTGAGATTAAAACTCTAACTTTGAAGCTTGATTTCTCCATCTTTTGAATTTTATCAAAAGTTGAATTTTAAATTGATTTGTCCATCTTTTGAAGTCGAACTTCCTAGGCGGAGGTTGGGGGTGGCGTCGATAAGGAGGCAGTGTCAGGGTGGCATTTTTGGAGGAGAAAGGGATGGAGTGTTGAGTGGCCAAAGATTGGACGGAAGGTGATGGCACTAGACCAGAGTTTGGGGATGCGTGGGATGGCATTTTTGGAGGAAGAAGGAAGAAGATGAGGGAAGGAAGGAGTAGGGAAGGTTTTTTTATTTTTTTTTCCTTCGACATTGTGATTATTTTTTGAGGAATTTAAATCTAATATGTATATTTGTTTTTTTAACATTTTGGAAGGAGGGTAGTTTAGGCTTTGCAAATAAAATTTGGAGGAAAGTAATAAAAAAAAAATCGTCTCCATAAACCTATTTATGAAACTGTAAGTTTTAATTTAACAGACCGAGTTCTTTTGTTCTGTTAATAACGTTCTTATAACCATGAGGTTGGAAGGATGGTGGGAACCACTTTTATTATAGCATGTGAAAGCTTTATATTATAGCAATTTTTTTATTATTACTGTAACATATAAATATTTTATACGGTTTATAATTAAGTTTATGCACTACCATTACGTCAAACAGGGGTTAATAAATCGCTCAAAATCGAAAAAAAAAAAAAAAGTTCTCATATTCGAAGGTGTTTCAATTCAAGGTTGCTCATCGAAAAGGTCCCATTCCTACCAAACAAAAACACCTAACCAAGCGGCAGCGGCTAAGACAACAATTTTCGTGTAGTTTACCAGCTAGCTCTCTCTCTGTTTTTCTGCCATCCGCATAGAGAACGCAGTCGAACATTCTCCAGTGCGAGGATCAAAATCCCTTTTGAGCTCGCCGCCAATACGCCTCCATAGCCGTCGCCATTGATTCTCTGGTCTCCCAAGCACTCACATCCGAACTTCCCCCTTCTTCACCGTCAACGGAGAGTTTATTAAGCACGAGCCCCAATAACGCCAGCTTTTGTTTCTGAAATCGCAGACCATGAAAACCCAAATGCTGACCACAAGAACTCCTGGTATTGCTCACATCTTCTCTCTCTTCGGGGTTTTCACTTCGCAATTTCGTTCTTATACTTCTAGTATTAGTACCGATTGTGTTACCCATTTGGAGAAATTGGTCCAAACACGGTGTAAATCTAGAAACCTAACGGTAACCGAAGCTTTGAGCTTCTTCAATAGTATGATTCAAATGCAACCCATGCCTTCAATTTGGGCTTTTAATAACTTACTTGGAGCACTCTCGAAGATGAGCCATCATTCCACTGTCGTCTCTATGTACACAGAGATGATGGGCTGTGATCATTTTCGACCCGATGTCAGTACTTTAAGCATTGTTATCAGATGTTTCTGTTGTTTAGAAGAGTTGAAATTAGGTTTCTCGGTTTTAGCAACTATGATAAAAAGTGGCCTCGAGCCGGATGCTTATACTCTAAGTACTTTGCTTCATGGGCTTTGTGCGAATGGCTCGATGGTCGCGGCAATGGAGTTTTTTGAGGAAATATTGGAGAAGGAACAGCCATTGGATGAAATCACTTACGCGACCATCATTAATGGGTTTTGCAAGATTGGAGAAACTCAGAAAGCACTTGAGGTGCTTAACCGAATGTACAATGATGAGAGGGTTAAACCTAATGTAGGTTGTTTCAATCCAATCATTGATAGCCTTTGTAAAGAAAGAAAGATAGATGAGGGGGCAAACGTGTTTCAGGATATGATCAATCGTGGTGTTCAGCCAGATGTCATTTCTTATAATTGTTTAGTCCACGGATTATGCAATTTGGATCGTTGGGAAGACGCTAAGAAATTCTTGATCAATATGGTGGATTTGGGAATTTCACCTGATGTGTGTACCTATAATGTTCTGATTGATTCTCTATGCAAGAAAGAAAAACCTCAGGCAGCACTTTCGCTATTTGGATCAATGACTAGAAAAGGCATAGAGCCTACCGTTGTCACGTTCAATTCTTTGATTTTTGCTTTGTGCAAATCTGGTCAATGGAAAAAGGCGACACAATTTGTAGAAAACATGGCCCTTTTCAGAATCTTTCCCAATGTTGTTACATTCAATACTTTGTTGGATTGTCAGTGCAAGGAAGGGGAAACTACAGAGGCAATATTTCTTGTTGAAGCAATGCTTGATAAAGGTGTATTGCCTGATCCCATCACCTACGACTCTTTACTCTGCGGATTATGCCATTCACATAAATTTGAAGAAGCTAAGAGATTGTTTGATGGCATGGCAAGTCGGGAAATTTTTCCTCATATTAGAACTTTGAACATAATTGTAAATGCTTTGGCCAATGAAGGGATGATGGAAAAAGCACAAACATTGTGCAAAGCAATGATTGATCATGGAAAAGAGCTCAATACAATAACTTACAACACCTTGATTAAGGGATATTGCCGTCAAGGTGATCTGTGTAAAGCAAAAGACGTGTTTGATTGGATGGCAGAAATGGGTTCTCTTCCTGATACCATTACCTATAACACCCTGGTTAGTGGTAATATAAAGTCTGAAAGATTTGATATTGCTCTCAAACTTCTCAAGGACATGATCTGTAAAGGATTGATCCCTGATCGTGTAACTCAAAACATTTTGAAAAGCATCCATGCTTATAGGCTTGAAGCATCCATACAATAACTCTCATTGAGGTGAGATCAAGGACGAGTCATATAATGCTATAAGTTACCTTATATGTTAATGAGGACATGTTAAATTTTTATGTAATGCTTCGACAATGTTTATTTTGTCAAAAATTAGTGTATAACTTGATTTCATCCCTTGGACCAGTAATTATTTTAGTTGAACACTAGGCTCTTTATATATTATTATCCTAAATGGCGTTTCGGGGGTTGGACTATTGTGCTCTATGGTAGATGTATTCTTAGAAATTTTTGTTTTGTATATTGATTAATAACAGAGTTTTTTAGCCTTTCTTCTTACATGCCACTGGAGTATATTAGGCTTACTTTTTGTCCGCTACACAATATTAGTTCTCGAGGAAAATTATAGTATTACTCAGGTTAAGGAGTTGAGTTTCTCTTAAACTTTGCAAGGACATGATCAGAATGGATTGATGCCTAATTATTGGCAGAAAACACCTTGAGAGCCATTCATGCATATAGGCCGAGGCATCCTTACAACAATTCTCAATGAGGGGAGATCACAATAGCAAGCAGTCGCGTTTCAACAACCTTTAGACCCCAAAATTATGGTACTAATTTTTTTTTCTTTTTTGGTTATGTTTTAGACTATTTTATTGTATTTAAACATATGTAACGTTGAGAAACACTAAGGGGATGACCACTTTTGTGTACATCTTAAGGCTCCTTTTGCAATTGAATGTTATGTGACTTGATTAATTGCATGGATATGTTTATTCTGGAATAAATATGATTTTGGAAACATCTGGCATTCCTTACCGTTTTGTCAACGACAGTCTTATGTTGGTAGATACGTCCTTTAAAACTATTTTTAGTCTCTTGAAACCATAAAAACGTGTTTTTGCTGCTGCACTCTTTGGGAAAACTTCGTATAGTATTGGGACTGCTATTTGCTTGGTAATGCATCCTAAATCTTTGTTTCCGGCAAAGCTTTGATTGTTGAGCTCATTTTTTTTTTTTTTCCCCGTGCATTATGTGATCTAACTCTCTTTTGTTTACTGTTGTAGAGCAACATTCGACTATGCTTATTCTTCTAATATCGATACTTAACCTATGACGCCATTTTCCAACTCTTTTCTGATGATTCCTTGCAAGCCACAAGTGTTCAAATCGAACCGGCTCACAGCCTTCTCAAGAGCATCTGTAGAGCTACTCACTACAACGTCCATGAAAGGGCAACTCGGCAGTGGCTTTGTGGCCTATAGCTTCACCATGCAATGGAGAATTAGAAGCCTTTCTTTGGCTTCCATCTTCCTGGACAAAATTTTTGCTTGTGGCTTGATACCGAAGTTTCTGAAATTTGCAAATATATCCTGAAGCCACTGGGGGCGAACATAACCAGGATGTTGATCGTGCAAGTATACAAATGAAGCATCGGATCAGTAGTCTCTCTGCCTGTCCGGAGCTCATGTTTTAGCCTTCCTCTTTTTTTTTTTTTTTAACCAAAAAATAAAAATAAAAATAAAAGTAGAAATAAACTAGGCTGTTGTGTTTATGAGTTTTATTCTGTGTCCAAGTCTTCAAAACAGTAGCAGATTTCAGCTCTGCTGCAGTGAAGGGTACAGAATAACAAATATTACGGCTTATGTTTCCAGAAATTTTGCCATTGATAATTTGAGTTATGCTCCTTTTTAACAATTTGAGCAAACTATTAATCTTGTGAGTAGTGATTAGCGACCATTTTGATCAAATTCAATTGGCCCTCCAATTTCAGAACGTGCAGAATTGAAGGTGGCCTCATCTCAAAAAAAAAAAAAAAAAAAGAATTGAAGAAGGTGCCCTTCGCGCTCATATGAAAATTTTTGTGGATGGATTTTATTATTTTAAAGTCATAACACAGCTATTTTAAACATTGCGCCAAAAAAAAAAAAAAAAAAGGAAAAAGAATGTTGTTCCTTTGTATAAAAAACTTTTTTTGTTTTTCGTTTTGTTTCTGTTTTCATATAAAAAATGACAGTTAATCAACTCGACGTGCAAACCTTATTAGGTTATAGTATTAATGGTGTTAAGTTACGTGGACAGGGAGCCAAAAAAAAAAAAAAAGCAACGGGGAGAAGAAGTGACAAAAATCAATAAACAAAGAGAGAGACAAAAAATAAAAAATAAAAAATAAAAAGAAACAAAACCCTTATTAAACCCCGCGCAAGCAAACGGCCTGCAGGTGAGGAGCAAAGTGCAAAATATCATGACACCCTTTACAGTTCTCAGATTGAATAGCCAAAAACACCAGCATTCGGTGCTGATATCCGAGATGAGAATCAAAACGCTTACTAAACGAGCTCCTGGTAATCCTTCTATGTTTTCTGTCTTTGGAATTTTCAGAATCCAATTTCTCTCTTCTGCGTCTTGGTGTATCGGTCAGAATTCGGTTGCCCATTTCAAGAAATTAGTCCAAAAGCGCTGTAAATCTAGAAACCTTACAGTAGAAGAAGCTTTGGATCACCTCAATTCCATAATTCATATGCGACCCATGCCCTCTAATTGGGCTCTCAATCACTTGTTTGGAGGGCCCTCCAACATGAACCACCATTCCACTGTCGTCTCTATGTACAGAGAGATGATGGGTTGTAATGATTTAAGCCCTGAGGTCGGTACTTTGAATGTTGTTTTCAAATGCTTCTGCTTTTTGGGGAATGTAAACTTGGGTTTTTCTGTTTTGGCAACTATGATTAAAACTGGCCTTGACCCTAATGCTTATACAATGAGTACTCTGCTCCACGTGCTTTGCAAGGAAGGCTCGATGGATGCAGCAATAGATTTGTTCGATGAAATAGTACAGGAGGAACACTTGTGTAATGAAATCACTTTTGTGGCTATGATTAATGGGTTCTGTAATGTTTGGTCGTTCTGGAGACGCTAAAAGATTGCTGTTCGACGTGCTTGACTGTGCTGTTTTGGCTGATGTACGTATCTATACATCTGTAATTCATTCTTTTTGCAAGGAAGAAAAATTTCTAGAAGCAATTGCGCTTTTTGAAGTGATTGTTAGGAAAGATATACAGCCTGATGTTGTGACATTCAATTCTGTGCAACTGTGGTAGATGGAAAGAAGCAATACAATTTTTAGAAAACATGACTAGTTATGGAATCTCTCCAAACATTGCTACATTCAATAGTATCTTGGATGCTCAGTGTGAGGAAGGGAGAACCACTGAGACACTTTATCTTGCAGAAGCAACGATAGAGAAAAGTTTATTTCTTGATGTCATCCCCAGCAACACTTTGCTTAATGGATTGTGCCATTCAAGTGAATCAGAAGAAGCTAAAAGATTGTTTAATTGTATGATGAGCAAGATAATTTTTTCGAATGTTGTGACTCTGAACATAGTTTTGAATGCTCTCTCCAATGAAGGATTGATGGAGAAAGCTCAAAAATTGTTTGAGTTAATAATAGAACATGGAAAAGAGGTTAATACAATATCTTACAACACTTTGATTGAGGGATATTGTCGTCATGGTGACGTGGATAAAGCAAAAGAAGCGTTTGATCAGATGGTTAAAAGGGGGGCCATTCCAAATAGAATTTCTTATAACACATTGGCTAATGGTTATACAAAGGTCAAAAGAATAGACATTGCTCTCGCACTTCTCAAGGACATGATCCAGAGAGGATTGCTGCCTAATGATGTAACACGTGACGTTTTGAAAAGTATTTATTCTTGTAGGCTTGAGGCATCCTTGCAATAACCCTCAATGAGGTTAGATCAGGAACTGTTTACAATGCTGTAAATTATTCTATATTTTATTTGGAAATATTAGGCCTGATCTGTTTTTTAGAATATTAGACCGTGTAAGCATGAAGTTGATGTGCTTTTATGTGCAAAAGCTTTACCATATCGGACAATAGTTTTTTGGATAAAAATAAATGTACAGAGCGATTCATCATATAAACGAGAGGGAGTTTAATATGTATGCATACATGTGTACGTTTTGCTTGTTGAGGGCGTATGTCTATAGTGTGGTCTTATATAGATTCTAAAGTGGGTGGTCTTTTTTTTTTTTAATGTAGATAATGTCTGGTGTGGTTTCACAAATCTAATTTATGCCCATTCTTTTGTATGCCACTAAGTCTTACATAGGATCATGATTGGATCATTTTCTCGCAAGGTTAAACATGAAGGCTTTGTTATCCTCCGTGGATCAGGATCTTCTCCACTTCTATGGAGCGCATTTCATGGCATTTCTGCATTTTGTTCCTTTTCTAACTTTATATCAAAGCCCTTTTCTTATAAAAAAGAAACATAGACGTTGTCGATTGAGTTGAGTTATTAGAGGGTGTATGATTGATCCAAAGGATCACTAAATTTTATTTTTCAGTATCTTTACCTTTCCTGGTCATGCTATAATAGAAAGTATATTGGACATTTTCTCTAATTCCAGCTCCCAAAGCTCAAACCTGTGCAACATACGGCCTTTATTGCACTCATATAGTATATAAATATAAAAGGCCAGGTTTCCAGAAATGTTACAAATTCGAAACTGATTCAAGAATGGCCCCTTTTGCAGAAAAATTCAACCAGCAAAGAACCAATATTGTTGTCAGTTTTGTGGCTTTTATTCTTCAAATGAAAGAAGATATCTTGGATGTTCTTAACCTTGAGTCGTTTCAACAAAATATGCTTATGATAAAAGATTTTATAGATAACCAATAAGTTCTCCTGAACAAGCAAAAGCAAAAGCACTGGGATCGTTCTTTCTTCATAGTTCAAACTTAATTTTTCCTCCAATTTCTGAAACATGAAAGGGGCCCATTCTAAGCAACATATCTAACTGAGCATACAGGTAATATTCTAATCAAAACTGATATTCCAATGTTATTGTTAATATTATAGTGCTATGTTGGTCCTTTTTCTATGAGACTGACATACAATATGTTTCTACTTTGTTATATAGCACAACAATCTAAAAGTTAACACTTAGCACCAAAATCATAATGAACATTTGATAGTACTTTTCTTTTCATGATGCTCAGTTGGAAAGGTATGCTTAGATTAAAATTACTCTAATCTGCATGCATTGATAAAATAATAACATTGTTCATTTTCAACTGGCAATCTTATTGAACAGTTAATTCTAACAAGTTTATCTTAGTCTTACTGTGCCCTTTGAGCCGAGCATACCACTAAGCAAACATGTCATCAAAATTGGTTTGCTATTTATCAAAATCAATATTATAATACTACAAATATAATAGTAATGTTAATTTTAACCAGACATCTTATTAAAAGTTAAATTCTAACAAATTCATGTTATTCTAAAACAACTTTTCAAATTTAATTTTCAAACTCGTTTCTTATGATTCCATCATTTTCATTGTTAAACTGTTCACGTCTTTCAACTTTCATAACTTCGAGTCCTCCTTTCTCATTGTCTTCACCATATTCATAATTTTTTATAAGCTCAACATGTAACATACTTTAATGTTGCGTTGTAGCATAACAACAAAAAAAATAGCATTTAGTGTCAAAATCATCTAAGATGAATTTAGGACCTAGAGTTGTTAAAGACAAAGAAATGCAACTTTTTAAATCTGTGCTCCTTCAATTCACAAGAAGCCGTTTAAATATTTTGTCAACAATCTCAGTTAATTCATTGACTTTGAATCATATAGTTTTAAGCTCTTCACGTCTACCTATCTTCCTTCTTCTTTCACTCATATTGATAACATAAGACAATCTCAGTCATTTTACTATTAATAAAGTTCACTATCAAAGAACATTCAAAAATAGATAAATAGAAGAGGAAGAAGAAGAAGAAGAAAACTGTTCCGATCAAAAATATTAATAGATCAATAAAAAAGAAGACTGTTCTAATCAGCTCTCACAATGAGCAGTTGGAGTGATCAGAAAATTCCACTGTTCCAACTGGTCTAAAATTTTCCAAATGGCTTAACCTGTTAGAATGGTTATAGCGACACTATTCATTCACCTTGTTTCTTGAATTTTTAATTCTCATTGCTCAAAAATAATCCTAAATGATACAAAACTTATTGTTTTTTAAATAAAACTTTCAAATATAAATGCCCAACCTTTAAACAACAATTTAAAGCAAAAGAAAAGAGTTTGAGATTTAAAATATCGATTTTGGAGCTTGTTTCTCAAGCTTTTGGAGATTAATCTCTGTCCAAAGCTGAAAGCAACACTGAGGTGGATGGAGATGGGCGCTGGAGAAAATTAAGTGGTAGGAGAGGCATCGATGGTGAGCATAACGGGGGGAGACAGGTTTCTTTGGTGAGGGTTTTCTTTTTCTTTTTTCTAGAGGAAGATGGTTTTTTTTGTTTTGTGTTTTTTCTTTTTACATTTTATTTATTTATTTATTTATAAAAAGGGTATTTTGGAGACGAAAAAAGTTTCATTAATAGAGAAGGTCATCAATTTGTAACTTTTAAGTTAGAGGCTAGTCATTTAAAGGAATGCCCGATTTAAGGTCATTTTTCAAGAGGGTCCTTGTTTGGTATTTGAAATATTTTTTCTTTAATTAAAAAACTAAAAAAATAGAAAGCAAAAAATTGTTGGAATCACACCGAACATCTAGGACCCACGTTTGGGTTGGATTGGCAGACCAAAACTCGCATTGTAGTCAAACTAACTGGCAGCAACCACACTAGGTTCGAACCGACAAAACGTGTAATGCTTTGACTGTTCGACGAGTTACTTAATGCTAATTTCTTGACCTTAATTTTACTTACTTATAAATAATATCGAATAATTTTTTGACAAAATTATATTACTTAGTATCACTGAAAATCTTTTAAAACATTTGCTTTACCTATAATTATAAAATACATACTCATATGGTCTTACCCAAAGTAGTCTAGCTTACTACTAGCCTATCACATATTATATTAGATAAAAATTCTTTTAAAAAGCAAAAAATTGCAATAATATTCTTAATCTGACTATTGCATTTGTTCCACTACCATACTCAGCTCATCAATCAATCATATCGGCTTATTGGCAAGATTTCCTACAACATGAAAGAACTTAGATAAGCTTTCACTCATCAAGTCCAAGCATTTCTTGCAAACATACTTAAAGAAATATTAGCAATAGCACAATGTATGATTCCAATTATGCTTAATTATAAACATCTTAGTATTATCCTTAAGTTCTTATGAACTATAGGCCCAAGTGTTTGTATTAGGCGAGCATGATCAACGAACAACTTGATTGTAACTTAACTTAACATAATGTTCCCCTTAGGTAGGGAAATTGGTATGACACTAGATTATCTTATCTTGATATCTTGACTTGAGTATTTTGATTACCAGTCTTGTAAACTTAGTGATTATACTGTATGTCATGACTTGGTATCTAAAGGAATATACATAACAAATACAAGTGCAAGCCAAAATGTGTAATGACCCAAAAATTCAAAACTTAATGACTACGATCAATTAAGGATTTTTCTCTCATTACTCAATTGAGAGCTTAAGAAAGTACAAGTTTAGCATTTATTAACATGCATATTTAAAGGTCTTAATAACCGTAAGACCTTAGAAATAATTAATGTTGTGAATGCACAAAATTATGTGCTTTATTTATGAAACATGTAATAATGTAATATTATGATAGTACATTAAAATAATTAAAAATAATTATTTGATGTGCTAAACCAAGAGTTTATGATTTATTAATTTCATGCATGAACCAAAAAGATGATGTTATTGGCAAAAGTGGAATTTTCAACTTACTAAGATTATGTGGAAATTCCTATGTGCTAACAGTTCAGTAAAAGAAATCCAGATCAATAGTGATCATGAGCTCCATGCCATAAATTAAAAATGGTGAGCACCAAGTTCAAGAATGCAAGAATTTAATGTTTTGGAATGTGTATAGTTAATTATTATACACATTATTAATTATGTAAAGATTACTATTATTGTTGTAACGACAATAATAATAATGACAATTGTCATAGTAATAAGAAGAAGAAGAAGAGCATTGATGGTATCCACAAACGCTGATCGATTAGTAAGATGTGGACCCATAAATGGCTCTTTATAAGAAGAAGTTAGTGAGGCACAAAATTGTGCTAAGTTTGAAATTTAAATTAAATTGACTTTCAGATAGTCAA
>CAMOHE010046205.1:12092-41911 GCA_946598075.1 Artocarpus hirsutus | reverse complement strand
GGGTTAGACTAACATAGAATTGGACTGGAACCTATAATTTTTTAAAACCTGAGGGCAAATTTATATTTTCTAAAATTGCATTTTTAACTTAACTTTTTAAAAATTATACTTTGACCCCATATTTTTAGAAATTATATTTTGACCTCATAATTTCTTAAAATTTATTTTTGACCCCTTAGTTTTGATAAAATTATTTTGGCCTCAAAATTTTTGAAAAACCATATTTTGACCGCTTAAGCTTTAAAAATTTACATCTTGACCCTTGTACAATGTGTTATGCACTAAACACCGTATTGTATTATGATAATACAATATAATATGGTCTACCAAATAGCCTAAACCATTAAGATAATAATAAATGAGTAAAACTAAGCTTCTGTTTGCAACTTCAATTGTAACTGACGATTTAAGTTTTTGAACTGTAGCATATGAGAGCTTTATACTGTAGCAACATTTTGTTTTTTTTATTCTAGCTATGGAAAGCTTTACACTAGTTACAGTTGTAACTGATTTGTTGAAAATAAAGTTTCAAACACTCTTAAATCAAAAGAAAATTTGGACATTCATATAAAAAAATACAAAATATACATACGCAAAGCGTGTGCTTATAATTAGTGCAAAATAAACGGGTGCTCAGTCTCTTAAGATTCCACATCAGAACTAAGCATTTCGAGCAATTTAGGGAAATCAATTACAACACAGTTGTATCAACTTTGGGTTTTTTCCCTTTTCTAGAAACTACAATCTCTAGTTCAATCTCACAAGAGTCACATTATTTATTATCAATATTCTAATAACAAAGAATGCGAGAAAATTGATTTGAATATGACAACATTGACATACGCCTATAAACTGCTCACTTTGAGAGTCCTTATTATCAATATAGGTTTGAACAGAGGCAAAGAACAGGCCATAATTTTGCTAAGCAACTGTAAACTGCTCCTTGTTAGAGACATAACAATGACTCCGTTTTGTTCGTAGTTTAAACCACAATTCAAACCTATTTACTAAAAAAAAGTTTCGAATTTTTTTCAAACCCACGAGTCAATTAGGCCAAATATGTCGTTTGATACATGCAACTCTATTCTATTTCTAAATGTGAAATACAAATTGTTATATTACTACAATTCTCTTATCAAATAAAAGAAGATAAATTTTGTCGACTACTTTACAAATAATTATCTTTTACCTAACTTCTAGATTATTACGAACAGCCACTGGATCCACCTCAGTCTCACAAGACTTTCCTCGATCACTTCTGTACAACAGATTATTCCAACAAGACCACATTATCACAGAGCTGAATTTATCTATTTATTACTATTGGTTTACTTTCTTGGTGGTGGCTTGAATACAGAAGTGGATTCAAACCAGGAAAAAGCCACAAAAAAGACCAGACATAACATACGAACACAAAGATACTCAACAAGGCTGAAGATAATTAATTTCCTTTGGAGTTGGAGCACAAGACATAAACTTAACTGTTTTCAATTTCCTGGAGGGAAAAAAAGGAAAATCTATTTTATTACCTTAGTTTCCCTTTGAGAGACATTCCTTTATAGCTTGCAAGACCCTTTTCTTCATTATCTGATCTTTAACACCCGAAAGCATGTTCCGATAGAACATTTCCAGTCTCATAAGCTTGGCGCGGTCAGCTGACTCCAACATATTTTCCCATTCCTTTGCTACGTCAAAGGTGCCCGAGTTCTGCAATGAGGTCGGGATATCCTTCTCTTCGAAGGTTTTCCCAAAAATCGAGTGATGAAGTAGGCTAACATATCGTTCCATGGTCGAAAATCTCAGCTGAAGAGCCTTCAACTTTTCGTCTGCTTCAGCAACTTCTTTAGAATTCTTTTTCTCCTCAGTACTCTTGTCTTCCTCACCAACAGTCTTAGTTTCCTCTTGCTTAACGTCCTCTGTCAGTTTGGGCCACAACACCGGTGTGGGCGTGAGACAGTCACTTGTATTGCCATTTCCAAGAACTCCACTTCTGCCCCTGCCCCAAGCCCAAAGCATATGTCCGTCATTCGCAACTAGAACAGTATGGGCAGCTCCACAGACGACTTGAATTGGATTTTGAAATTTAGCATTTTCTTCGCCGCATGAAATTAATAGAGGAGAGATAGCATCCCCAGAATCTGCGCTTACTCTAGCGTTCGGGCACAGGCCAAGACCCCTCTCCATTCCCCATGACCACACATCGCCGGCAGATGACACAACACTGGTGTGGAACAAACCACAGTCGACGGATATCAGATGCACTGAATCGGGCAATTCTTTGACAGGTTCAGGAGAGACGGTGGTTTGGGTGGTTCCATGTCCAAGCTGGCCATTTTCTCCTAAGCCAAATGTCCAAACCGTTCTTTGTAGTGTGTCATCCGCTCCCTTTCTGTGAGCAAGCAAAGCCGTGTGAAAAGCTCCGCACGCTACTTCATAAGCTGCCCAAGCAGAATCCTGGTCAAATGTTTTGATGATTTCAGGGCGATGCCTGCTCTCTCTGTCCCCGAGGCCTAACTGACCATCTTGGTTGCTACCCCAAGAGTAACATACGAGATCTTCTCCTATATGCACTTGTCCGGCATTAACTAGCGCCACTACATGCTCATTTCCACACGCCACCTTCACAACTGCATGGCCAAGGAAATCCCGAACAAGAGTTGGAGTGAAACTGCCTACCAAAGAGAAACCCCCTTCAGTGCCACTGCTTTGATGTGGATAGCTGCCCCATATCCAGAGGGCTCCTTGATCATCAACTGCTAGAGACGTCATTCCTCCAGCTTTGATATAAGAAACCTGAGGAAAACAAGGTACAACAATGATACAGATAAGGTTTTCTGTTCAAGTTCTTTTCAGAATCAACATAACACTATGTTTTTTTTTTTTTAAAAAAAACCTTATGTGACGTTTTATTCTTTGTTTTGGACTCGTCTGTCGAAGAATCAGGATGGCCCATCTCGAGAAACTGCCCCAGCAAGCAGGGCTTCGCAGAATTCTCTCCATCAAAACCAAGTTGGCCATCTATTTCAAAGTCAAGGAAGTAAAATGCAAAAAGACGGGGAAAGGAGAGAGAGACACAGGATATTAAAAAGCAGAGAAAAACTGAAAAATGAGTTTCCATAAACTTTGATCATGCTGAAAACGTAAACATTAATTATAAAGGATATAGATGTTGTAGCCCCATGTCCAAACCGATCCATCATCTGCCATCAGAATGCCGACATAGAAACTCAAAGAGTCAGAAATTCACCACCCTCAATTCAAAATGTAGCTTTGGGCTAAAATACAGAGCGAGATATAGCATGTTACATTTTCTGCAGCTATTAGATCTGCAGTGCATATTATGTTATACAACTTAGTGATATTTAGCTCAACACAAAAATATTGGTCATTTTCCTTGAAGAAAAAAGGTTATGCACATATGTTCAAATACATGCAGAAAGCAGCTCAGTACTTAAAACTAACAGGCATGTTTTGGCTGGAAATTGTTAAATCACACATGAAAACGAATTCAAGTCGGGAAAAGTTTTGAACCTTTATCAACCTAGGCAATCAGTCCAGAGTCCACAATAAAAACTACCCAGTGTGTTTACTAAATTTATCACCAAGGAGTAAAAGAATGACAGTTAACAGTCTTGATCATTCATTCAGAAAAAAAATAAAAAAAAAGAAAATATATATATATATATAAAACTGTAAACTGTTATAGTAATAAATTTATATATATATATATAGATACTACAAAAAGTGGCATCTAACAGATTTTTAAATCTAAGTCAATTAGCCCGTTCTGGAGGTGTTGTTCAACTGCAGGAAATATGAGCATATACAAAAATAAAGCAGCAACCACAGAAACATCAATAAAACCAAGTTCAACTTTCAAGTTTCAACCAAAAAAAAAATGAGCCAGGAAAAACCCAGTTGTGAAGACAATAGGAAAGAAAGAAAGAAAGAAAGAGAACCTGCAAGAGCAAGAGAGTGATAGGCACCAGCAGCAACCCCCACAAACTTGATCCTTGTTTCTTCTGAATTCTCAAACTTAACCTCAACAGGCGTGATCTCATCTGCTTGCTTGCCTGTTCCAAGCCGCCCAAACATCCCTCTTCCCCATGAATATATTCTCCCACTCCCTACAATCAACAACCCATTTTTTTTTTAAAAGATCTTTTTGACCATGAAAATACGAACAAAAGGACAAATGCTCATCTGGGCTCAATTCAAGTATCCAATTATCTGCCATCAAGTTGTTTTGCGTCATGGTTTCTTTTTTTCTTGTTTTTTTTTCATTTTTTCAGAAACTAACGTAACAAAACATGGTGGATTTCACAAAAAGGGAAAAGGAAAATGATTAAAATTTTGTTTCCAGCAAATAAATACATCCTTCAATTTCTTTATCTGTAGAAATTTTAAAATGAGTACTGGAGTCTAGTACCAGTGAGAGCGAGAGTGTGAGCTTCACCGGCGGCGATGGCGATGACTTTTGTAGAAGACTCACCGGCGGCTACCGGAGGAGCGTCGGTGTCCGCCATTATTTGCGGCGACCAGACAGTGCAGAGTGGGCAGCTTAGCTCGAAAGAAGATAATCCCAGAACCAGAATTTGTGGAACAGGCTGCAAAATTATGGCACGCACTTCAATACTGTTTTCCTTTCTCCTTTTATTATTATTTTTATTGTCGTTTCCATTCATGTCATGTTCCTGCTGTTCTTGCATTGTCATGTCGTTTGTCAGGTGCTGCTGCTTCGGCTCACGTTGTTTCTCCTATTAACGCCGTTTTCCGATATCATGCCGTTTGCGATTTGTTTCGTTGATTCATTTTCTTTCCAGATTTTCTGGTTTCTCATTCTCATGTTGTTCTTCCGCTTGACTTAGTTTCCAAATGTTTTTTTTTTCCATGTCGTTTGATTGATTTTTTTTTTCAATTGATGTCGTTGTCTCCAAGATCATGTTGTTTATCAAGCTACTGTCGTTTGGGTTTTTTTTTTTTTTTTTGACTTGATGTGGTTTCCCAGCTCTTGTCTTTCACAATTTTATGTCTTTTTTACTTACTATATTGTAGTTTGATTCATGTCATTTCACAATTTTATGTCGTTTTTTAGTTGCTTTACGAATTTTCTTTTCCAACGTCATATCGTTTTCCGGTTGATTTGTTAGTTGCTTCATGTCGTCTGTAGTTGATTTTCATTATCAGGTCCTTGTCCTTTTTTTCCAACTGATGATGTCGTTTCCCAGTTCTTGTCCTCCCCAAACTTCATGTTGGATTGTGTCATTTTGAAGTTGATGTCGTTATAAATCTCGTATCATTCTTTCTGTCATTGTCATTTAAATTCATGTCGTCTGTTGGGTTGATGTCGTTTCTGTCTTTTTTTTTTCCCTAAGAACTTTATGTATTGTTTTCGGTTATTCTAGTTCGGTTCTTATCGTCGTCGTTTTATGTTCAATATCGTCTCTTATGGTTCTCGTATGTCCTTATTGTTGCGATTTCCTTGATTCTTGTCGTTCAAAATACAAAGTGACAGTTCCTAATTATATTCTTTCCTTCCTTTGAACTAATTTATGCAGCGATGATCGTGCACTGGTATTTTGCTGATGTTGGACTTCTTATACTTACCTTAGAGTTAACGAGAGATATGTTTATTTGTAAGATTAAAATATATCTATAGATCATGAATATTTTTTATATGATATATGTATAAAGACGTGACCATAATAATGATATTGTTAGTTTTAATTTATTTTTTTAGAATACTATAGTATATATTTAAGATTTCAAACAGATTATGATATCATTATATTTAAAAAAAAACCCAAAAATTAAGATATTTGTTGCTTAAATTTAAATTGGTTTATAAAATAACAATTTTAAAATTCCTTAAAAAGATGAAATTTTTTATCGACAAGTTAGATTTATCGACAAATTGAAATTAGGGTGTTGTAATTAAATTAATGACAGTCTTTTTATGTGTCTTACTGTTTATATAATTGATATATTATTAAGTTAATGATACGTAATGATAATGATACACAATGACATTCATTTCTTAAGATTTTAAGTAAATGATATTTCCTATTTTTTTGTTATACGTAATTAAATTAATGATATAATATTTATTAAGTCTTTTTGTGTATCTTATAGGTTATATAATTGTTATATTATTAAGTTAATGATACTTAATGATAATGATACTCAATGGCATTCATCTCATTTTTTTAAGACTTCAAGTGATAATGATAATGCATCAATATAATATGTTAATAAAAGAAATATACGTGTATACTTTTTCCTAATTTAATTATTCAAAAAATAAAAAAATTTGTTATAAAAATTTAAATATATGATAATATTTAGTTAGAGGGTATTTTAGGGTTCTGAATATATGAAATTTTAAAAAGGAAATATATAAGTGATATTTGCATAACGAAAACAGATATTAATCTACTCCTTAAAAAATGGATAGATTATGTAATTTTTACCTTGTAACTTAAGGTGGATTGGGTTGTTTTTGCATGTTCTTGTGTGAAGCTGCATGAACGGTGGGTCTGTTGGTCACGTTCGTACTCTTTAGGGGATCATACGTTAGGTTTGGTTGAGGATAAGTTTCCTTTTTTCCCTCTTATGTCTTGGAAAGCATTCAATCTCTTTTATATCGCTGTTCGGATTAGATTTGGCAAGTTACAACCCAAAAAAAAATGATGATTTTTTTTTAGAAACTATAGAAGAAATAAGTTGGTCCGCATGCCCTTCAATGACATTGAAAATAAAATACCTAAAACACTTGAAAATAAAATACCTAAAACACCTGTTTTGCTAAAATTTACTTTTGTCTCTGTTATTATGAAAAATATCCAAAACATCTAATGTGTTTTTAAGATCATATACAAAATACCTAAAGTAATTAATTTTTAAAAATTTTAAAACTTATTTTTCTTAATATATATTAAATGTTATTTTAAATATGACTTGACTTAAAAATTAAGAAACAGATAATTTAAAATGTACAAATAAATATTTCAATATAAATACTTTAGTTATTTTGAGAGTTTTTAACCTTTTAAAATTGATTTTTATTTAGCATTTTGATTTAATAACTTTTTTAATTACATATACTAAAAATTAAGAAGGATAATTTTGGTTTTTCAAAAGTTTAATATTTTCGGTGGGTATTTTGTATATGATTTTAAAAACATAAATAATATTTTGAGCATTTTTATAACAAGAGGACAAAGTAGTATTCTAACAAACCAAGGGTGTCTTGAATATTTTTCAAAAAAAAAAAAAAACTGCAGAAGAATATCCATAATGATCGGACAAAATTTTTTAACTAAACATTAATTAATTTGTTCCCTTGAGTACTATTTACACTTAAGCTGTAAATAAAATAAAATGTCTTAATTACAAATTAAGCTAAAAACTCCACCAAAGCCATTCAATATTTAATTAAATTACTTAACCAGCACAAAGGCCGGCCATATCACCAACATTATCTGCATTATTGTCGTCAACATCCTCATCAACGTAAGCCACCAAGTTCAAGTACTTCTCCTCCTCCTCCGCCGCCACCGTGCCCGTCCTGTCCCTCCACCTTGAGCGGCATATGACGCAGCAGACCGCCCTCCTCCCGTTGCTCCTCTTCCACCTCGTCAAACACTCCTCGTGTATCGGATTCCGGCACGTGGCACACGCCACCACCCTCTCCTCCTTCCCCATTTCCTCCAAGCAGACCGGGCAATTAGTCTCGAACTCAGCTACTACAGCCGTAGAATTAGCCAGGCCGAGGCGGCGGGACTGCTGGAAGAAGAGCTGGTGGAAGCGCCGGCGGAGGGCGGAGCCGGCGAGGGAGTCGGGGAGAGTGGGGGAGGAGAGGAGGCGGGAGAGGTGGGAGGGGCAGAGGGTTCTGCGATGGAGGCAGGGGTCGTCGAGGGAGACGCCGAGGGAGCGGATGAGGACGAAGAGGATGTGCTTGCAAGAGGAGGCGCGGTCGGGGCAGGTGCAGGTCGGGGTGGCCGAGAGGGTCACGGCATAGACGTTGGCTGTGGCGCCAAGGACAAAGAAGGTCGCGGTGTCGTCGGAGCGGTGGAGGATGAGGAGACGGTGATGGAGGGCACGGACTATGCGGTCCGCCATTGGCTGGGCTAGTGGGCCCAAGGGGCGGCGGCGGCGGCGGCGGTGATCACTTGGTGGGGATGAGTTAGAGGCGACGGACTCCATTTTTTTTTATATGTTTTTTTTTGGAGGGAATAGTTAAAACAGTTGGTGGTGTTGGGTAAGTTTATATGATAATGATATATTTGAGGGGAAAAAGGGAAAAAGTGGTTCATTACGCATGTTGTTTATGTTAAAATGCAATACGTTGAGTGGGAAAGAGGGATACGTGAGGGACAGCGGGAGAGTAGGAAAAGGACAATGGTGTGCAATGTATGGTGAGAGAAATTTCAAGTTTTGTTAGGAGCTCGGTTTATTGATTTTTTGGTAGACCTTAAGGCACGTTACTACAAAAAGATTTTAATCAATTAATAATTTATTGTTATTTGAATGAAATATAAAGAGTAATCATCATGTTGCAACTTAATACTCCTATATATATATATATTTATATATATATATATATATGATCCGAAAGGGTTATATATAGTATTATCCTAGATTGTTCTTATATTGCAGCATCCAATTGTGCCGAAACAGACCGAACTGTTTGTTTCATCCCACACGTCATTTAATTTTTCTGTGTATGAAAAATAAAAAGCCATCTGCACCTATAAGATTATTTGTCTCATCCTCGAATTTAACTGTCTTCAGTTAAGAGCGACTACGAAACACCAACAAACTGTTTTGCTTGATTTGTAATATGCAAGAGGTTTATACTGTATTTGTTTTTAATTTATATCAAGAGTGATATATGGACAAGAGTGGATGGTAGCCTTTCGTGAAGTTTTTTCTTTCAATATTGTATATAAAAGTTTATAAAAACTACATTACCTTTAAAATCATATTCCGTCCCTTGAAATTATGTTTTGTCCCCTTAAAGTTTTATTTCTTCTTCATTTTATTTTTCTTAACAATGTTTGTATACGCTTCGCTCCTCCTGATTAACTTTTCTGGTTATGTTCTCTGATTTACACTATAGCATATGAGAGCATTATATTGCTTTCACTTTAATCAATTGGTTTGAACGAATATACCAAACACCCTTTGAATAAGATAACTCGTTGATCATGCTTTTTTTTTGGCTGGGTTTTATTGGAGGAAATTGTAGGAAATGTCACTTTTGTAAAACTAATTGTAGTAAATTGTAGGTTTTGAAAATATTTGTTGTAAATGTGAAATTTATGGTGTACATAATTTATTTATCCTTTTATTTACGGTGTAAATAATTTTTATTTACACAAAAAATAGATTTATAGTGTAACTAATGTATTTACCTTTGTTTACAATGTAAATATTTCTTATTTATATACTAAATAAGTTATTTATATTGAAAATCTACGATTAATTTACTACAAATGTTTTCAAAACTTGAGATGTACTTCAAAAAGTTTCAAAAATCTGACATTTTCTTAATTATTCCTGTGTTATGATCTAATATATATACATTCTAAACATAACAATTTAACGCTATCTAGAGCATGCTTATTAGATTAGATGCTTTAAAGATTAAATGATGTAATAGTTTTTTAAGACATTTAATCAATAAAGAGTTTAATATTTATTTTATATATCAAATATGTCATCTTTATGCTTATTTCTATTGAATGTATAATAAGCAAATAAAAAGTCTAAGACTATCATTCTAAACTTTTAAGATCGTACATAGATGGGCAGATTATGCAGAATGCATAAATCTTAAGGTGATACTATAAATATATAAGGTCTGTAATCGAGGGAATAAAGTTGGGTGCTTTATTCATGTTAAGATTATTAAGTTGTCTACATCCCTAATAGGAGATGGCTTGTCTTAGTTATCGGAGTTAGACTTCGCGAGTAGAAACATTGATATATTGTCATTGGTGATGATATATTAGATCGAGACTAAAGATGAATTGATTTAGTTAATAATTCTATCTGAGCAAGTTAATTCACTTTAGACAATCATGTGTATTACATCTCAATCTTAAAATGAATCAGTGAGCCCGTATTCTTGATATGTGTCTTTTAACGTACCAAATGGTGATATCCTTGAATTATATGAAGGTACTGTAACACCCAATTTTTCTATTTAATTGGAAATAGAAAGGTCTGACGTTAGAATTGACGACAGTGATATTTTTACTAATATGTTATTTAGTCATGTTACAGATGACACCGATGAAGGGTCCGATGTGCTAGGAAAAGTTCATGCCAATTACATAGGAATTATGGTTATTTATGAATTAATGATGTGACAATGTATTTTGTTTTGTTTTAATTATATAGAATATTAGAAAAAATTAATTAATTGAATTGTTTTATTTAAGATATATATATATATATATATATGAGAGTATATAACTTATATTATATATATAATATACTAGTAATTTTGTTATGTTACGTCAGTGTATATATATAATTATAAACATTAAGGGGCCTTGGCTTTTGGGCCTTGTGGTAAGCCTTGCCGATTTGGAATAGGAAAATAATAAAAAAAAAGAATAAAAAACAAACGTAGAAAAAAAAAAAGAAAAAAAACTGAATTAGAGTAAGATTAGGGTTTTAGGCTCCACACAAAAACTACATAAAGATCTCTTATTAGTAATCTAAACTCACACTTTAGTAACCTTAGACTTACACTTTATTTCTTCCTCATTGATTGGTTTTACGTTTGGTTTTCTTTGACTTTATCAAGATTTTTAATCTTCCTGATTTCATTTGTTTGATGTTTTGGTTTCTTATGTTAGTATTAGAATTTTTATTATCATCATATAGATTCTTTTATCATATGTATTTCATGTCAATTAGTGATTGAAAAGAGTTGATGATTTGGTTGTCTTGACTAATCTACTATTAAACCCTAGATTGGAGATATCATAAATTTTTATATTTTTGTTATATAGATCTTTATGGGTGTATTTTATTATCAATTAGCATCATGTTAATTATGTGTTTCCTATTTTAATTGAGGTTTTATTTAGTGATGGATTGGTATTTAAATTTTTTTGATGCCTTATGCCTACTGTTCAAACAAACACCCAATAGCCGTCGTGTTTCAATGATTTTTGATTTTGTATTGCCCTGTTTATATTTTTCTTATATTTTTTCCAAATACTAGACTTCCTAAGCTTTCATTTGGCTTTTGAATCGCTTGAATCAGAGTTTTTTTTAAATAGTTATGATTTTTTGAATTTGACTCTGAAAGCTGTGCAGTTTACACAGACCCACCCGAAAATTTAGACTGACTTTCAAGGGCTTTTTGTTCATGCATATTATTGTCAAAATATGCGTATAATATATCAAATTCTTTATTTTTGAGTCTAGTTTTTAATGCCATTGGATTTACCTGATTTAGAGTTATGATGAAATTATTATGAATTTTTAAGTGAATAAAGGTAATTCTGTCTACTTTCGAGAATTATGCCCTAGGTTCATAAATTGTGATTTTGTGCTTTTTGATATTATTAAGTGATGATGTGATGTTTAATTATAGTATGAGATGTTTATATGTTGTTAATAGTATGATTAGTGACTTATGGTCAATATGAATGTTTGGCATGAACTCTGCAAGGAAGCGAGCACACCAAAGACTGAATCGTCGTGTCACCTACCATTACAGGTTAAGTAAGTCTAGAGATCAGGTAAGTACATCTCTCACCTACAATATGATTGTTCAAAATTAAAAGATTGATGTTGATGATATGCTATGAAGACATTTTATGATGAGGATTTCTAATAATGAGGAAATTGATGAAAAACGATGAAAGATAATGTTATGTTTACCTCATTATTTTATTTGATGGAAACCTTTTTATGAAAACCTATATATATGTATTATCTATATTATTATTTGATGTTTTTAAAATGGTGTTGTACATTTGATGGATTGATGGTGATGATAGGGTCTGGTGAGCGAGCTGACCGGTGAGCGGTCACTTCATCTTTGTCATGGTTGGTTTAGGGGTCGCTACCTCACTCTTTCCGTGGCTAGTGCGCTAAGACGATGATGGTACAACACCAGAGCCCTACTATATGATATTTTGAAGTATTACTATATATATTATTTTAAAAAGAAAATATATGTATATAATGATGAGCTTATTTTATTAAAACATTGTTATTTAATGAAAATATTTTGTGAGAGTTAAGGTGTACTTACTAAGCATTATGCTTACTAGATGTTTCTCATATTGCAGCTAGGAGCATGAGTTAGGTATGAAGATGGAGAAGCACGGTGAGGGTGTGTGCGTGGTGACAGAAACGGAATATCAGAGTGACGCATCCTGTGTTAATGATGATTTAACTTTTATTCAATTGTTTATAATTCCGTAGATTTTAGTTTTTTAATTTTTTTTTGGATTTTGCAAGTTAAAGATATTTTATTAAGTTAATGTTTTTGATAATGTTGCAACTATATTTTTATTTTTAGATGAAGTTATTTGATTTGATTAAAAAGTTTTGTTTTAAAAAAAATTAAGCTATTCTATATTACTTTGATTATTCAAATTCTATAAAATTCTGTTTTATCATAAATAATAGATATTATGAGACAGTAACTGTGATGTCCCGTGAGGGGCCGTTACAGGTACACATACTAATACGTTGGAGACATGACTCTTGAATAATGTAGGTATGTTATTCATAGATATAGAATTCATAGCTTTTTTGCAGAGTTAATGATATTCTCTTACAGGTATTTTCTTGTAATTAGAAAACTAAAGCACTCAATCATTTGGATACATAGGTGTATCCAAATGGTATATTATTTATATTGATTATGAATAGTAAGTATTCCAATGGTGAGATAATAGAACATAAGATAAATATAATCGGAAGCTAAAACGGAATTTTAACCTTAATTTGTTTATGAATATTCTATAGGGATATTGCACATTATAATATGTCATGGATGTTTAACTTATTAGAGTTTTATAATTTATATATAGTTTAAGAGTACAGCTCTAAGTTTTTAATGGAATAGCTTTAGACGACCAAGATAAGATGTCTCCCCAATTCGACATAGATTTTCATTACAGCCTTGTCATGTATAAAGTGCCCAACTCTATATATAAATTGCGGACTAAATAATTTAGACTATTAATCTCTGAATTGAATCATTTTCGCTTATAAACTCCATATGTAACCAATTCTAAGATTTGGTTCTAATAGTCATGGAGTACATATTTGTTAATATACAATCATTAATATCATAGCAATAGTAGAACCATTATTAATACATGAAATATTCACATTATCATTTAACAATAAAAAAAGGTCGTAAATACAATCTCAGTATTTCTTCTTTAGGCGCGGATCCATTGGGGATGCTGTGGGTTTATTCCCTTAGCTGAGCTTCTAGGATAATTCTTGTAACCAATTTAAATTTATGTGAAACAATGGAAAAAATTAGAAAAGAAAACTAACGTCATGAAAAGAAGTCCACAATTTACTAGTGCTTGATTTTGCAAAATGTTTAATAAACTGTTGTCAACAACCATTTTAAAACCAAATTAGGGTGGAACTCTCTTTATAAACGCGACAGGACTTAATGGATTTACGTTCTCCATCGCGACAAGATCAAAATCATATATCCACACGCTTAAAATGGTTATTGGATAAATGAGAAATTAAAAATCATAGTATGCCTATTGGCATTGATTTTTGTTGGGAAAAAAATGCAACAAATTGGAGTCCCCTATTGCTGAGGCAACTTGTCTTGGTGGAGTTTAAATGAGATTGCACTTTTGCCTTTGAGAGAATATGTACCTAAATGGCTTTCTCACGTGCAAAGAGGGATACAAATTATTGGCTGATAGACTAGGAGCCTAAGGTTGCTCCATTAGGCTTGCCCTCGCTTGGGCTTTGTTTTGTAAATTTTTTATTTGCCTTTCAACTTAAACTCCGTTTTATTTTTTTGCATTAACCTATTACAATTATTGCCTTGATGCTCCATTGAACAATCATTTCTCTTAGAGCTTTAGGTATTTTGGTAATAAAGGAACATCACAGTCTCAAGGTCATTGAAGTAGTACTTATGGTGTCAAAGTCCTGCTCAATCGTCGTTGTATCTTAAGAGATAGATAGTCAACGTGATCTCAAGCACCCGTGGAGAGAGTGACTATGCTTTAAGGAAAGCGTGTGATACACATGTCTTGACATCTAATTTTTTCAATTTGATTTGGTTTAGGGTTGAAGGTTTCATTGTAATTGTTTACCTTCATTTGTAATATTTTGTTAAAATTCAACTTGCTCGTTTCTCTTTATTTTATTCTATTTGTGCTAACACTTGATAGTGGGAATTGATGATGCAACTTAAAGTCCGTTTTATTTATTATTTATTTTGCATTAACCTGTTACAATTATTGCCTTGATGCTCCACTGAACAATCATTTCTCTTAGAGCTTTAGGTATTTTGGTGATAGAGGAAAGGTACAGTTTTAAATTTGTCGAAGTAGTACTTGTGGTGTCAAAATCCTGCTCAATCGTTGTTGTATCTTGGGAGACGGATGGTCAACATTATCTCAAGCACCCGTAAAGAGAGTGAATTTACTTTGAAAAAAGCTATGATACACGTGCCTTGACGTCGAACTTTTCCAATTTGATATGGTTTAGGATTGAAGGATTCATGTAATTGTTTACCTTCATTTGTAATATTTGGTTAAAATTCAACTTGCTCATTTCTCTTTATTTTATTCTATTTGTGGGCAATTGATGATGGAATAGTTGGAGCAGGCTTGAGAATTGTTTTGTATTGTTTTGCTTTTTAAGCTTGAGAATTGTTTTTAAGAAGTTAATAATATAGATTATTGTTCAATTAATACATCAAAATAAAAAACAGTACTCATGAAAATTTAAAAAGAAAGAGGTATGCAATTAGGAAGAAGAAAGTGTATATATATATATATATAACCTTTTATTTGAAACATCCTTTTCAATTTATAAAATTTAATTTGAACAGTATAAACTCTCATCAGTTATACTAAAAAACAAAAAGTAGCTACAATATAAAGCTTTCGCATGTTACAATTCTTAAATCTAAAATGTATGTTTCAACTGATTCTTCAAATGAATAATTTGGTAAAAAATGATGGGCATGGGGGATAAGATTTTTTTTAATAGGGTGTTATTGTATGTTTTTTATTGTTGTGTTTTCACTGAAAAATAAATTCGTAATAAATGAAAATTAGTTCAAATTTTTAACATTTTAAATATTTTGAGAACTTTAATAAAAACTTGGCGTATAAATATAATTTCTCTTTTTAATTTTATATGCAAAGTTGGAGAGAATTAAAGCCAAAACTCTACCAAACCACTCTATCCCCCTTAGTCTATTGCAAGTGTCATCACTCAACTCCCAGAAAAACAGAAAAGAAACTGGTTTTCTTCGCTCAATACAGCCAAAAATCCGACCCATGTTGGGTTCTTTCAGAAACTCTTCCCAGCTTCAAAAGAAGGTATCAAAATCCCTCTTATACTATTTCTCGAAACGGGTTTCTCAGTAACCAAGCAGTTCAGTTTTTCATTTTCCGTGATGGGTTCATCTGGACCCTCTGTTTGGTTGCCGAGAAAGTAAGTGAATTTGCATAGTTCCTATAATCTCAGTTCATGTTGTTCTCAGACACTAAATAGAATTTACTTATGTGCATTTTGCTACTCTTATCGTTATCAATATATTATTCATTCGAAACAGCAGCAAAATCAGGATAGAGAATGGTTAACGTCGAGTTTCAGGCCAGAGAATTTCATCCCCGGAATTGTTATTGGTTTCATTTTGGGGATGTTTTTCGATTTAGCAAAGCCAAGTGGGAAGAACACTAATACGAAGAACAAATTGTCGTCAGGAAAGGTTCAATCTCAAAGTTTTGTCTCAAATGATAGTGATCAAGAACTTAAAATGGTTAGTCTCTATTCTAATTGCTTTAATTCTATCTAATCTCAGTGTTCTTTGACTTGCACATAAATTTTGAAGCTTGAAAGTTGAAATAGTGTTATCTTTGGTTTACTTTCATGTGTCCATTTTCTAGTATTTGATACCAGGTAACCAAAATTCTCTATAAAGTTAAGCTGTTAGAAGGTGGGCTATGATTGTCAAGAATTAGACAGTCTTTCATATACTGCCAAGAGCAATAAAATTGCATAAACAAGTACAAATAAACACACACAAGATTTATAATGGATCACCCAATGTTCACGTGCTATCTCTACATCAAGGCAATAATTAGACTCCACACATTCAACAATATTAGTCATTTGGTCTTTAATCTTCAAGTTCTAATATCAAGGCGTAGTAGAGTAAAAAAAAAAAAAAAAAACTTAAATTTGGTAATAGGCATAGCTTGTTATCTGGATTAGTAAAGAAACAAGAACCTTGTTTATGCCATTTTTAATTAAAATGGTTGTCAAACTCAGGAGGGAAACGATGAATGGAAAGAACATAAATGAAGTTGGTACCATTTTCTCATTTGCAGGGAAACTTTTGAACGAAACTATTTTTGGTTATTGAAGTTTGTTAGTCATTAGCCACAGTACTTTCTTGCTCTCCCTATAAAAGAAATTTTCAGTTTGGCAAGGATTTTCACTTGTCAAGAGCGTAACTATTAGCTTATTTGGTTTGAGTTCCAAATACCTTTATCAGGTAGCTTCAAATTATTATTTTTTTTAAATTACTCTTGTCAGGTTCTGGTTGTTAGACAAGACCTAAAGATGAAACCAGGAAAGATAGCTTCTCAATGTGCTCGTAAGTTATTAACTAGTTTGTTAGTTTTCTTTGGATGTTATCTTTTTTGTTTATTGTATTTTGCTTCCATCATTTTTCTTGAAACTCCTAATTTATTTTGCTTACCATTTGGTTAAATATTTTATTCACAAACTTGCAGATGCTGCAACTGGCATGTATGCTGAACTTATGCATAGGTGACTATTACTGTTTTGTGGTATTTGAGAATTTAAACTTACTTGAGTTATTATATCACCGTGCCTCTCTCCCTCAACTTGCGATCTATATTTCTTATCTCAAGTCTCTCTCTCTTTTTTTGGCCGAATATCGTTATTGTGGCACTGAAAGGGAAGTTGGCATTTCTATTACTAAAAAGAGAGGGGAAGAAAAAAAGGAAAAGAAGTCAATATCTCTTTGAGGAGCATTTTTCTCTTGGTTGCTTTTATGGTCTCAAATCTTTCAAGCTTTGTACTATTGTCCATTTTTAGTTCTTACTTGCTTAAAAGCTTTTATTGCAGATCATCTCTAAACTATGTCCTTGCCTGTTATTCGTCAAATTGTGCTAAAAGTTGATAACTTGGTAGATTTTTCTTCTACTTGGTTTAGTCAGAAAGAAGTTGATTTAAAACCTTGCTCACTTAATTTCTGTTCTCAGTTTTAGTACTTAAACAATTAACATTGTGCATCAATGAGAAGTGCATATAGAAACACTGCAACCGCAACCTTTTAGTGTTTTTTAGCTTTTATAACTGATATTTTATACCTGTGCTGTATTGTATTTTTTGCAGCCATCGATCCCTTTTGAGACAGTGGGAGCAATGTGGGCAGCCAAAAATAGTTGTCACGTGCAAGAATCAACAGGAAATGTCAGTACTTCCTTGAACAATGGCAGATAACCTCGTTTTTTCTTTTTGTTGGCTCTATTGTTGGCTTTAGATATCCGCTTTGAAGCTTTTTTATTTTGTATTTTCTTCTTTTTCTCCCCCTTAGGAATAGGCTGAAAGAAGATGCTGAGACAATTGGTCTTCCTACTTTTATTGTTGCTGATGCTGGGCGAACACAGGTATTTGTTGGTAATTCATGGAGAATGGTTTTTGTTACTATGAAAATCTTAAAATTAATTGAAAGTTCAAATGATAACGGTTTAGAAATCTTTGTTTGAAGCTCTTAAGATTATATAATATTTACTTTTTATATGATCCACGTTGTGTATGTTCAGTGTATGCTGGGATTCAACCAAGTTTTTACATATTTATTTGCCCAAAACTAGATGTTACATTAGTAATTAATTTGTAAATTCTCTCTCTCTCTCTCTCTTTCTCTCTGGACAACAAAAAAGAAGAAGAATTACTGCCAATATGTTGACATCACCGTTTCTTTAAATCAGGTTTCTGCAGGATCAAAGACTGTTCTGGCTATTGGGCCCGGTACATATATTTTTTCACTTTGCTGTTTTTGTTTTCGTAACGTCAGTTCTATACCTACATCAGATTAATGCCGGCTATAAGCACCCAAAACCTTGTCATTGATGGATTAAACATATTTGGTTAATAAAATAAAACACACAGATATCTGTGCCTACATTGTGCTTGTAGCTGCCTTATATTTGAATGTGTGATCTTGTTGTTGTTGTTAAGCAGGACCAAAAGCAATTGTAGATTCAGTGACGGGAAAGCAATGCCTTCTTTGAAAGCATAACTATAACGAGGCTTGTTTCCTTCATCACTTCCAACTATTAGATTGGTATCATGAACAAGTATTGCCCAATCATTTTTACTGGAAGATTAACTTGTTAATTGTGGGCAAAACACGTTTACGCCCGAGGTGATTTAGGACCAAACTACTAGAAAGTCTGCATATCAGGTGTTCTAACCCTCTCTAAATCTTGTTTTCTTGGGAAGAAACTAGAAAGACACTTACTAGTTGGCAATTCAAAGGTATATGTAGCTTGAGATTCACATTTTTTTTAATCTGGATTAGATGTATTTTCACAATGAAGAAGCGCTAAATTGTACCAAAATTTTCGTAAGTGTTGGGATCGCAAGCTTTATTTAACTTTTTGACATCAATTCACACCGAAATGAATCGTCATTTTTGCATTAGTAGATGCAACCTTTTGAGATAAAACGATGTATATAATTTTTAAACCTATCAATAAAATAATGGCAACCATATTAGTTGATATTAAAGTTGAGATCATTAGCATTATTCTTTTTAGTAAATGTAAAAACTATGGAATTTCTTTGGGGTGGCGGTGTTATCATTTGCCATGTCAGAAGTACATATAACAGCCTGCTTGCCAGAATTTGATATGCTCTTACTTGACGCTGGAGCAAAATAAAGAGAGAGAAACAGGGTTAATACCCTTGAACTTGTTGCATGGTTTTGGTTCTTGCTTTATGAAGTAGTTGTTGGAACTTTGGAACTACTGGCGTCGATTTGATCGACTGAAGTGGAATTTTGGTGTGAAAGTGGCTTTTGCTTTCGTGCAACTTCATCAATTGGAGGCTTTTGCACTGAACCATCCCTTGATATATGAGCTTTCACTTGGCGCTTTGTGTTGTAATGTAAAAATATTGTTGCCCACTTTCCAATAGCTTCATTTATTCGTATTATTATTATTATTATTTATTTTTTTAAGAATTGGAAAACTAACATGATATATGTTGCAAACAAACAAACAAACAAGTACAACTACAAGGTGAAACATACCCATAGTCAGAGAAATGGTTGAAAATTTACTTTCCCAAATAAACTTGAATTTGGTGATAGGGTGCTTGGACTCCTAAGTTGAGTGCTCAATTTAGTATTATGCTCCATTTTTACTGTTGGAACTAAACACAAACAACAATTTTTTGGTTAAATATCAATTAAACAAAACTTTCAGTACCTATCTAAAATTTTCCATATCTTAACATGAAATGAGAGTCGCAAATTTAATTTGGGATCTTCTTTTTGTTCATATTTACTGTACAAGCAAAAATATAATTTTCCTTGCAAGCAAAAATATAAAATAAAATAAAAAGATAGTGAAAGAAAAGAAGACAATATATGACGTTATTGTGAAGCCCAAAATGCAAAACCCCACTAAAGCCCTAAGCGACCTTCTTCTCAGTTAATCGTCTCTCTTTCTACTAAAACCTTCTGTGGCGCGCTCTCTAGTCTCACTCCAATGGCGTCTCGCTTCAGCTCTCTCTCAAAGCCAACACTTTCCCTCTTCAAATCCACCATTTCGAGATCCTCCCTTAACTCCAGACCCACGCGTTCTATCTCCACCGTCCGCTCTTCCCTCACGCACTCAAGGTAAGCAACACAATAGTCTCTATATCTAATAATGCTATTGAATTCTGAACGCTGGTTTCTCATCTGGGTTCTTCGAAATTAGAGATATTTTAATCGTGCGAAGTTTGGACATTGTGAATTCAGGTCGGTTCATCAACTGGGTTGTGTTCAATCTCTACTTCCGCTTCACACAGCGGTTTCTTCGGCTCGCCTAACATCTTGCCTCGGCGACGATTCGAGGAGTTCAAGGTCGTTGTCTCAGGGTATGCTTTGCTGTGCCAATCCTGGAGTTTGATGTCTCTAAGGTTTTGTGTTTTCTTTTAGATATCTGTGAGCTACTTATTTTATTATTATTATTTCCAATTCTATGTTTGTTATTTGATAACTAGGTTTTTTAAGTTGTTAAAATGTGATCATGAGTCTCTTTTCTGTTGATGACTTTAGCCTTAATTTAACAATTGAATTGCGATATTGTGATCAATTGATATTATAATTTACTTTCGCAAAGGATGGTTTTATTTTTGCAGGCTTTACAATCTCTTGTAGTTTGTATCGTTGTTAAGTTATGGTATGACTTTGGTGTCTTTGGAAAATTAACATGTTATGAAGACCAAATTGCAAATGTGTAAAATATTGTAAATATTTCGTCAGATTTTCTTTTCTTTAAATATGAAGATTTGAGTGTTTGACCATGTTTGTCATGTTACTTCCAGTTCATATATTTTTTTTAACATGAATCAGAAATTTTTTCTGGAGGGAGTACAAAGCCATACCATGAATGTAGTGTGCGATTTTCTCATTAAAGAAATGGTGGTGTGAAGAGATTTACGAACAAAAGCATTATATTGGGTTTCAGAGTAAATAATTTGTGTCAAAGAAAACACTTGAATTATACAAGAGTTTACGAAATTCGAGTCGATCGTCCTGACAAACTTTAAACAGCAAGTTCTTTCTATTGTCCTTTTGATTCCGAAGGCCATTTGATCATTTTTAGACCATACGTATACATCAAGAATATAATTGATTGCTGGAAGTTGGCGTTTTTTAGCATACATATGGGTGGCACATAGAGATCTAGACTACGCAAGTTGGTAATTCTCATAGGACGTCCAAGCACTGAAGATTGCTCTGTTTTCTAGTGCTTTAAATGATGTTTGAGTTTTCTGGAGGGCTGTGGTGGCCTGAGGTGAATAATGTAAGTTAGGATTTTATATGTCAAGTGCAGCATCAAAGGAACTTAGTTTGATTGCCATTTAAGTTTTTTTTTTTTTTTTTGGGCTTATGTGTGGGGAAGATGGGGTTGGCGGTATGGGAGCCAATTTGGTTTAGGAGCCAATTAGACATCATTTTTTGTGTCTTTTAGTACGAGGAGTAAATGGGTTATAGATTTTGATTGTGTGCTCGGAGTATCTCATGCTACATGTGAAGGTGCTCAAATTAGTCTCCAACGTTACTATTGCTGATATTTCTCGCATTTTTGAAATGCATTGCAAATATATGTTAGTGGTACATTGTCAATACAATCTTACCTAGGGTGGAGAGAGCTCCAGATAGATCTGGGACAGGAACCACTTAGTTGACTACATACTGAACCTAGAAAAATGGACAGGTGTAACAAGAGGACTTTCAAATTCCACGAACGTAGTGCTGATAAAAAAACGCTTCAATGTTTAAATTTTTAGAAGGAAAAAAAAAAAAAATCAAGCTACTGGCTGTGTCTAGAAACAACTGACAACTTTGCCTTTGTAATTCAAGCTTTGTAACAAATTCAAGCTCAGTGCCTTCCGAGTTCACCTTTGGAAGAAATCTGTGTGACAGACGGGTTCATGTTCTAGGATAGATGTTGGTAGTTCTATTGTGGATGATTCAACCTTATTTATGTCTTATTTCAGTGGAACAATCACCCGATCCTACTGATGTTATTTCTTACTTACGACTAGGTGCAACAAAGTGGATAGGCTGACCTTTTGTGACTGGTAAACTGTACTGTTATGGAAAAACTTGAACAATTATGAATCTGGATCGTCATTGACCAAACAGAAATGAGAGCTTGTCGCTACCCTTTTGGAAGTCAATAGTATAATCCTGTGCTATATGCGCTTGCCACTTTGGCGTCTATATATTTAACCCAAGACCGTAGTTCAGGAAAAAGAATCCTTGCAAATACATTCTGCTTGCAAGATTGCAATATTGCTTACTTTGAAGGTTTGGCAAAAGGGTTGACTTATGAATTTCTACAAGTTCATCCTTATATATTTATTGGTTTTAAAGGAGGCCAGGCAACTAATTATCACATGTATTGAAGATGCTCAAATGAAGTACTGAAGGGGTATTGGTTGGGATGGTCAGCCTGTGGTTTGCTCCCATAAGGTCTAGGGTTTAAACCTTCTCATGAGCATTTACATGACAAAAGTCATAGTTTCCTGTCTTTCAAAGATTATAGAGTTAGACGGAAGGATTTCCAAAAAAAAAAAAAAAAAAAAAGCTCAAATGAAGCCGCGTTATACCAGATTTAGTTCGTTTGAAGGATTATCTTGAACATTCAATAGTTTTTGTTATGGACTCGTGTGCAATGGTATGTGTTATCAGTAATTTTTCTAGACTGAGTAAATTGCTAACATTAATGCTTCTTTTAATGAATTCAGAGTTGGGTCTCAGCGTGCTGCGATAAGAGATTGCGGTTAGAAGAAAATAAGAGGCTGGTAGGACTTGGAGTTAATGCTTCTCTTATTGGATGTCCTTTTCATCCTCCCTTCCCTTGAAGTTATTTTGACTGGTCCGCGGAGCTGCGAATATTGTTGCAAGAATTCATATCTCTTGACTCATCTTTTTGCTATAAATATTGGGAAACCTTCCTTCTAATTTCCTTTGGTTTTCATTTGGATTATCCTGTTTCCATCAATGCACTAAATTCATTTAGTGTCACTTGTTGAATAAAGATGATCTTAAAAGGTGCCATAATATGGATTTGGGTATTGAAATTTGGTCGTTTTCTAGATTCATTAAGGCATTTCCCTCATCTTGAACTTGAAGCCATTCTTAGTCAAGAGTGATTCATGCACTCTCACCGTTGCTTATCTTCAACACCTACATGCATGCATCGATACATGGGATGAAGAAGTGGACTAATGTGATTGTGCCACGTGTCAATACATTCATCAGTCATGGGATAATAAATAATCAAACAAAAAGAATTGAAAATTTAAAGATGATTGAATCTGGTAACAATACATGCAATACAAGTTTGTAAGCAATGGGTTGGGAAGTGCACGTGAGGGAAGCGGGGGATTTTGACGAGGATGGCGTCTAATGTCTCCCATGTCTTTGAAAAAGAGCTTTGGCCGCAGAGCCCCATGTCTCCACAACAACAATACACTGCCACGTGGGATCTCTGTTTTGCCACAGTGCGCTGCATCTGTACTTTCTTTTCACAATCATTACTTCGTTATGTACGAGTCTTTTTTTATTTTTAACCAATTGGTATTTTTTTTCTCTCTGTTTTTTTAATGAATTCCTAATTAGTAGGCTACACAGGGGGAGGTACAGCTCACTCTTTCACATTACTCAAATCTGTCGTGTGGTAAAATTTACATGATATCATATAAAGTAAAAGTTTATTGGATTATAAACTCTCACATATTATAAGACATAATTAAAATTTTGTACTTTTAACTATTGTCTCAAACACCACCAAAGGCAGAATTTGAGATCACATTCTTGGAGTCGATAGTATACCAAGTGACTTTTACCTACTCAAGCAGTAACTAATTCACCTTCTAGTACAAGTTTACCCATTTTTTTCTTTTTCTTTAATTGGACATGGAATTCAAACTCTAAACTTAACATTGGAGCCAGTGATTATGCGTGTAACCACTTGTATAAGTGCACTTAGGGTGTCAATTATGGACAATGTCTTCTTCTAACGTGGAGGCTAGCTGACTAATGTTCCAGTAGCACCAAAGGTAGTGTTCTAAGGGCAGCTTCCGTTTTTTTTTTTGGGAGAGAACTTGTGGTCTTTTAGTTTAGCTTCACTCCCTCTCTACTTTAATAAATAGGAATCTGTTGGTTTGGACTCTCAAATGGGTCAAACTAGATGTGAATGCGTCCGCCTTTTGTGTCAAAAATGTATTTGCTATAGATAGTTTCTTTTCCTTTTTCTTTTTTGTTTTGTTTTGTTGGAGTTATCATTGGTATCTCACCAAAGTAAACTAGTCCATATAACTGTTCAGAAAATTGATTGTTTATCAGTGGTTTGGTCAGTAAAGACTACTATTTATAATCTTAATCTATTTACCTTTTTTTTTTCCGGTAAATAAAAATAAAGGATCTAACCATTGAATATATACTTGAAAATCTTTAAGGGTTCAAATTTTTCTTTTCATCATCCAAGGGCTGTGAACTGAACTGTATGGTACATCTCAAAAAGTGAAATACACTTTCGCTTCTTCCATAATAATATGATCAGAAGAAAATCTTGTTGCTTGATTTGGAGAGTCACTACTTACCATATTATGGCAATTAAGGGAAAACTTTAATTTATTAAAAGGGCTGCCAAGTCACTGTCAGCAGAAGGAAGGCTGTCGAAAGGAGACAATGCCCTTTACAATGGGAATTTTATATGCATGGAAGCCCGTCTGTTCATTTCAAGGGTTTTGTTATGAAGGCGTTATAGTATATATTGATTATGTTGGAGAGATTGTAATATATCTTTTTAACATGTTTGAGATCAAAAGATCACATTAAAATAAGTGAAAACATATTTTTTAATGTGTTTTGTCTCAACATGGAGCGCCTCGGCACTCAAAATTGAGGTTGTGGTGCTCAAGATGAACAATCAGCACAAAGAAGGTAGTGCAGCCAGTGGCTCAGTGCTGGGTGGTGGCGCTTGGGGGCTAGGCTGTCCAGGTGCTATAGCGCTGGATAGCTAGCTCTGCAGTGCTCTCCCGAGTTGATGTGTGATATATATATTTTTTTATTTTTTGAGTTTTTCCGAATCGGTGGCCATATGTTTTTATACAAACCTAAATATCTATTTACAACGGATGCATCCGTTGTAATTTGTGACATCCAACCTTTTCGGATCATCACTTGACTTTCTTAGACATCATTTCTTAAATATTAATCTTACTTATTTAGTAAAAAATACTAAATAAATTTTTTTTCATGTCTTTTTAACGTACCTTAAAACATACTTAAAAGCTGTTACGACTTTTGTTACAACTTAAGTTCAGACATTGCTCAACATTTGATTTTAAAACAATTTCAAATCATTTTTTAAAACTTAATAAGAAACATTAATTGAATCATAGCTTAAAACTTAACTTTATAATTATATAAAACATTTAGTAAAATATATCTTAAAACTTTGAAAACACTATATCAAATAGGGGAAACACATTTTCTTTGAGTAGTAGAAACATACTGTAGTGGTATCCATATTAAATCTTTGCATCTGTCCTCCATGAAACCGAGCTCTTCAAACAGGTCCTATTGGTCACCCATAGGACTACCTATAGCGTAAATAAACTTTTAACGAGCTTTCGCTTAGTAAGTTCAAACATAATTTTATAAATCATTTTAACATGCTTTATAAGCTTTTCACATAAAAACATCTCTCTTGAAACATTTTTCATAAAACATTTCTTAAACTTTTTTTTTAAAACGTCCTTTATAAACCCTTTCTTGTAAACATATAAACGTTTTTCATAAATATTTAATGTAAAACATTTCTCAAAATGTTTTCATAATCATTTCACATAAACACTCCATAGTAAGAAATACAAGCAAATTTATAATACATGATTTCATTTATGCTCAATTATAAACTTTCAATTATGAGCATCTTATGATCATTCTTTATCCTCACTTTGAACATGTAAACTTTGGTATTCGTACCAACATCATTAAATATGAGAACATAAACATGCTGCTTCCTTTATAGAAGACTTAAGACCATCAATCACCGATGTCATAACTTTAATTTTACTTGTGTATCTCATATCAAGAAGGCTGATATGGCACTTTCTTTTTATCTTTATTTTACCTTCTTTTTAACTTTAGTGAGCATATCCAATTCTATATCTTTAGCGTATAAATATTAAACATATCAAATGCAATCATAATGCAAACCATGACTTGATCTCTAAAAGTTATTGCATAACAAATACAACATAAAACTTATAACTTAAACTGTAAAATATTTTGAATTAACAAAATGCAAACGTACTTTAAACATAATTATTGCAAATACATTGCAAACTTTTACTTAATCTTTAAAACTTTATGCATAACAAGTGAAAACATACTTTAAAAACAACTATAAAATGCATTAGAAAATCATTTTCTTTATGTTGTAGGTGAGATTTGAACTTAGCTGGATAATACTCTTGCGTTCTCATGTCATTTTTTTTCCTTTTATAAGTCGGTTTCTGTGTCTCAATCAAATGACACCCAACTTATTAACTAACTTTTTATGTCACCAATCTACTCGATTGATAATAGAACTTAATCATTAATGCTCATTCCTTTTTACATTGCTTGTATACTATCAGTTTACTTTCTTTTACTTTGTATCCCATTGGTTTATCTTTTTTCTACTTAGCTTTGTAACCTATCGGGGTTACCTTTCCCTTTACTTAACTTTGTAATCCATTAGATTATCATTCTTTTTACTTAACTCTGTAACCTATCAAGTTACCTTTTTCTTTACTTAACTTTGTAACCTATCGGGTTGTCTTTCTTTTAACTTAAACATCCCTTATTTAAATCTACCATCTCACTCGAACGGTTTATTTACCTAACAAGATACAAAACATTTTTCATTTAAAAGCGTTTTTCTAATTAGGAGTGTTCGACTCCGTTTAAGCTGTTTCCTCAAAAATGACAATTTTACCCCTAACGGGTTGTTCGTAAAGTTCGTAACTTGTTAACTTTTTGCTTAACTTTTTTTCTCATTTCTTCCATGTTATGGAAAAATTTCCACTAAGAGGCATTTTCTAACATCGAGTGTTTCGGGTCCGTTTTAGCCTTTTTTGTAAAATGACCATTTTGTCCTTGACAGATCTTAGAAAACTTTCAGAACCCATTTTTAAAACATCATACATTTCTTTATGTCTCATAATATTACGGAAAACAAAAACAATGGTTTTCCTTTTAATTAAATCTGTTTTGTAAAAACTTTATATTTTTGACCTAAAACTTGAAGATCTTTGTGTTTTTGCCCCTAACGTTTGTTTTTTTTTTCTTTCATTGACTAAACTTTAAATCCTTTAAAACTAAGCATCTATGATCACTCACTACCTAGAGTGGCGCAGGAACCCAACGTTCCTTGGTGAAAACTCATTTTCACTTGATTTTACGGTTTTGGTCCGAAACACAAAATCTTGACATTTTTGCCTCCGAGACCAAAAACGATCGTTTTATACCAAAATGTTTAATTTTTCACAAGAAATAAAACTTACAAAAGCTCCTTGGTTGAATTTTAAACATTTCATAATATTTTCATTTCATGAAATTTTGTGCTCAAAATTTTGTAAAATTTATAACTTATCAACTGTATAGAGTTTTGACAATCCGCTTGTGAAGCCTAACAATTTCAATGAGATCTACAACTTTCATGTTTTATTTTTCTTGAAATGCCAATGTTATAGTGGACTTTTTGGCTGATTTTTAAATCTATAGAATTTTTACAAAACTTTGCAATTTAGTCCTTTCAGAATTTTATAAAACTTTGTTCACAAAAGTTGTTTCTCTCACTATTTTGGTAGATCCTATACCATGTTTGGAAAATAAATTGGCTTTTATGCCCTGAAAACCCCATTCTTTCAAAAACTAGTTAAACTTTGTATAAAAAACCAAGTTTAACAATTTTCTACTTTTAACCATATAACCCCTACTTTTTTTCTTTCTATCATCATTACCATCAATATAAAACATAAAACAATCATGCCATAATGTCCATGTTACATACCATAGCTTATAACATTTTATCAAACACTTACTATGCATAGTAAAACATAAACTTTCAAGACTTGAGTTTAGAACTTTACCCAAACTCTTCCAAGCTTTTTGATTCTTTCCTTGATGCTTTTAGCCTTACAAACCCTCCTTAACAAGGTCCATACCACAACCCATCAAAAATCCATCCAAAACCCAATGGAAAACATAAAAAATCCATACTAAAGTTTGGATTTTTACTTCCACAATTGCTTATCCTTGATCTTCAATGCTTAACTTGCTTCAATACATGATTTGAAGCTTAGAATTCATCAAAATTTTGAGAGAAAATGGCATAGGGTGGGCGGTTTTCATGAGTAAGAAATGGGAAAATTTTCATGAAACCAAACTTTTTATTTCCAACAAGTCCTTCGCTATACATAGACATCACTCTAGAGACTTGTTTGCAAAGGAAAAATTGCCTAACAACACTTGTTAATTCTTGTAACATTTCGAAATTAATTAAGTGTTATTAGTTTATAAAATGGTAAATTAGTGTGCCATAAAGAATATTTTAAACCTAATTTGATCATTTTGTGGAATTTTTAAATTAATGATATTTTTTATTATTTTAATGATTTTTAGTTACTCTTAATTATTTCTGTTTGTTATTTTGAATTTTGAAACAAAATAATTTGTCAAATGCCAACTACGTCCTTTTTCAAAATCGTGGGTGGTAACAAGGTTTCTTTTGTTGGCTTTGCTTGTCTTTCTTTGTTTATTTAAACTCTCTCTCTCCCTCTTTCCTTCTTATGTTCACTCTCTCACTCTCTCTCACCCGTCTCTCTCTCTCTTTTCTCTCTGGCTCTCCCTTTCTCTCAATTTCTCTCAAAATTTTTGAATAAAAAATCACGCCCAAGCTCGGGTCTAGTGGATTGGAGGCTCAGGGACGTGATTTAACAACCATAAACATGATTCAAGGATCAAATCAAGGTTAGTTTTTAAAATTTCAAAAAAAAAATTCAAATTTTTAATTTTCTTTGTATTTTGAAATCTAAGCTCGTTTAAGCTTAGAAAACCTCTGATCTAAGTTAAAGAAACTTAGAATAACTAGAATCTAAGCTTGGTTTGAAGAAAAACATATTTAAATCAAGATTTTTTATTTTTCTCTAATTTTTCTCATTTTTGGATTTTTTCAAAACTTTTGTTTAAATCTTGTTTTAATTAATTAAAAAATAATCTATTATGTTTTTCTATCAACTATGACCATTATTCATGCCTGGGATGTGAGAAAACAGTTGAAATTGAAGATTTGGGCTCGGGGAGGCCAAAACCCATGCTTAGAAAATTCTAAAATTTTTCCAGATTGACAGGTCGAAGTTCATGTTCGACAGACCAGATTCATAAGTTTGGCAGGCCGGATTCATACGATCGGCAAGCCAAACCTGGAAAAGTTCAGCCGACTTGTAACACCCCGGAGTTAATTAAATAGTATTAAGAGTGTTAAATGGTGAATTAGTGTGCCATGATGAATGTTTTAAACTTAATTTGATTATTTTGTGAAAATTAAGAAAACTTTGTGTTAATTTACTCTTTTAGTGATTTTTAAATTATTCTAAATTGTTTTTGATTGTTAATTTAAGTTTTAATAAAACAATTTGATTTGAAAACAGAGTGTGGTTACACACAGTTTTATGCAAGTGCTTTTCTCTCTCTTCTTCTATTTATTTCACTTTCCTTCTCTCTCTCCTCATTTTCTCCC
>CAMOHE010046205.1:0-12072 GCA_946598075.1 Artocarpus hirsutus | reverse complement strand
TTTTTTTTTTTTTTGGGCTTATGTGTGGGGAAGATGGGGTTGGCGGTATGGGAGCCAATTTGGTTTAGGAGCCAATTAGACATCATTTTTTGTGTCTTTTAGTACGAGGAGTAAATGGGTTATAGATTTTGATTGTGTGCTCGGAGTATCTCATGCTACATGTGAAGGTGCTCAAATTAGTCTGCAACGTTACTATTGCTGATATTTCTCGCATTTTTGAAATGCATCGCAAATATATGTTAGTGGTACATTGTCAATACAATCTTACCTAGGGTGGAGAGAGCTCCAGATAGATCTGGGACAGGAACCACTTAGTTGACTGCATACCGAACCTAGAAAAATGGACAGGTGTAACAAGAGGACTTTCAAATTCCGCCAACGTAGCGCTGACAAAAAATCGCTTCAATCTTTAAAGTTTTAGAAGGAAAAAAAAATCAAGCTACTGGCTGTGTCTAGAAATAATGGACAGCTTCGCCTTTGTAATTCAAGCTTTGTAATAAATTCAAGCTCAGTGCCTTCCGAGTTCACCTTTGGAAGAAATCTGTGTGACAGACAGGTTCATGTTCTAGGATAGATGTTGGTAGTTCTATTGTGGATGATTCAACCTTATTAATGTCTTATTTCAATGGAACAATCACCCTATCCTACTGATGTTATTTCTTACTTACGACTAGGTGCAACAAAGTGGATAGGCTGACCTTTTGTGACTGGTAAGCTGTACTTTTATGGAAAAGCTTGAAAAATTATGAATCTGGATCGTCATTGACCAAACAGACATGAGAGCTTGTCGCTACCCTTTTGGAAGTTAATAGTGCTATATGCGCTTGCCACTTTGGCGTCTATATATTTAACCCAAGACCGTGGTTCAGGAAAAAGAATCGTTGCAAATACATTCTGCTTGCAAGATTGCAATATTGCTTACTTTGTAGGTTTGGCAAAAGGGTTGACTTATGAATTTCTACAAGTTCATCCTTACATATTTATTGGTTTTAGAGGAGGCTAGGCAACTAATTATCACGTGTATTGAAGATGCTCAAATGAAGTATTGAAGGGGTGTTGGTTGGGATGGTCAGGCCTATGGTTTGCTCCCACAAGGTCTAGGGTTTGAACCTTCTCATGGGCACCTACAGGACAAAAGTCATATTTTCCTGTCTTTTAAAGATTATAGGGTTCAACGGAAGGAAAAATTCCCCAAAAAAAAAAAAAAAAAGATGCTCAAATGAAGCCATGTTTTACCAGATTTAGTTTGTTTGAAGGATTATCATGAACATTCAATAGTTTTTGTTATGGACTTGTGTGCAATGGTATGTGTTATCTGTAATTTTTCTAGAGTGAGTAAATTGCTAACATTAACGCTTCTTTTAACGTATTCAGAGTTGGGTCTCAGCGTGCTGCGATAAGAGATTGCAGTTAGAAGAAGATAAGAGGCTGGTAGGACTTGGAGTTAATGCTTCTCTTATTGGATGTCCTTTTCATCCTCCCTTCCCTTGAAGTTATTTTGACTGGTCCCCGGGGCTGGGAATATTGTTGCAAGAATTCATATCTCTTGACTCATCTTTTTGCTATAAATATTGGGAAACCTTCCTTCTAATTTCCTTTGGTTTTCATTTGGATTATCTTGTTTCCTTCAATGCACTAAATTCATTTAGTGTCACTTGATGAATAAAGGTGATCTTAAAAGGTTTACCCTTTTCAAGTCTTTTCTGCCATAATATGGATTTGGGTATTGAAATTTGGTCGTTTTCTAGATTCACCAAGGCATTTCCCTCATCTTGAACTTGAAGACATTCTTAGTTAAGAGTGATTCATGCACTCTCACCGTTGCTTATCTTCAACACCTACATGCATGCATCTATACATGCGATGAAGAAGTGGACTAATGTGATTGTGCCACGTGTCAATTGTTGTGCCACGTGCCAATACAGTTCATCAGTCATGGGATAATAAATAATCAAACAAAAAGAATTGAAAAGTTAAAGATGACTAGATCTGGTAATAATACATGCAATACAAGTTTGTAAGCAATGGATTGGGAAGTGCACGTCAGGGAAGCGGGGGATTTTTGACGAGGATAGCGTCTAATGTCTCCCATGTCTTTGAAAAAGAGCTTTGGCCGCAGAGCCCCATGTCTCCACAACAACAATACACTGCCACGTGGGACTCTCTGTTTTGCCACAGTCCTCTGCATCTGTACTTTCTTTTCACAATCATTACTTCGCTATGTACAATTCTTTTTCTATTTTTAACCAATTGGTATTTTTTTTTCTTTCTTTTTTTTTTTAATGAATTCCTAATTAGTAGGCTACAAGGGGGAGGTACAGCTCACTCTTTCCCATCACTCAAATCTGTCATGTGGTAAAATTTACAGATATAATGTAAAGTAAAAGTTTACTACATTATAAAACTTTCACGTATTATAAGACATAGGTGATACTTTGTACTTCTAACTATTGTCTCAAACACCACCAAAGGCAGAATTTGAGATCACATTCTTGGAGTCAGATAGTATACCAAGTGGCTTTTACCTACTCAAGCAGTAACTAATTCACCTTCTAGTACAAGTTTACCCATTTTTTTTCTTTTTTTTTAATTGGACATGGAATTCGAACTCTAAACTTAACATTGGACCCAGTGATTATGCGTGTAACCACTTGTATAAGTGCACTTAGGGTGTCAATTATGGACAATATCTTCTTCCTACGTGGAGGCTAGCTGACCAATGTTCCAATAGCACCAAAGGTAGTGTTCTAAGGGCAGCTTCCTTTTTTTTTTTTTTTTGGAGAGAACTTGTGGTCTTTTAGTTTAGCTTTACTCCCCCTCTACTTTAATAAATAGGAATCTGTTGGTTTGGACTCTCAAATGGGTCAAACTCGATGTGAATGCGTCTGCCTTTTCTGTCAAAAATGTATTTGCCATAGATAGTTTCTTTTCCTTTTTCTTTTTTGTTTTGTTTTGTTGGAGTTATCATTGGTATCTCCCGAAAGTAAACTAGTCCACATAACTGTTCAGAAAATTGATTGTTTATCAGTGGTTTGGTCAGTAAGACTACTATTTATAATCTTACGTATTACAAATACCAATATCAAGCAATCTATTTACCTTTTTTTTTTTCCGGTAAATAAAAATAAAGGATCTAACCATTGAATATATACTTGAAAATCTTTAAGGGTTCAAATTTTTCTTTTCATCATCCAAGGGCTGTGAACTGAACTGTGTGGTACATCTCAAAAAGTGAAATACACTATCGCTTCTTCCATAATAATATGATCAGAAGAAAATCTTGTTGCTTGATTTGGAGAGTCACTAGTTACCATGTTATGGCAATTAAGGGAAAACTTTAATTTATTAAAAGGGCTGCCAAGTCACTGTCAGCAGAAGGATGGCTGTCGAAAGTAGACAATGCCCTTTACAATGGGAATTTTATATGCATGCAAGCCCATCTGTTCATTTCAAGGGTTTTACTATGAAGGCGTTATAGTATATATTGATTATGTTGGGAAGATTGTAATATATCTTTCTAACATATTTGAGATCAAAAGATCACATTAAAATAAGTGAAAACACATTTTTTAATGTGTTTTGTCTCAACATGGAGCGCCTCGGCACTAAAAATTGAGGTTGTGGTGCTCAAGATGAACAATCAGCATAGAAAAGGCAGTGCACCCAGTGGCTCGGTGCTGGGTGGTAGTGCTTGGGGGCCAGGCTGTCCAGGTGCTATAGTGTCGGAAAGCTAGCTCCGCAGTGCTCTCCCGAGCTGATGTGTGATATTTTTTTTTTATCTTTTGAGTTTTTTTGAATCGGTCTATTCATCGGTCGTATATTTTTATACAAACCTAAATATGTATTAGCAACGGAAGCATCCGTTGTAATATGTGACGTCCAATTTTTTCGGATCATCACTTAACTTTTTTAGATATTATTTCTTAAACATTGATCTTACTTATTTAGTAAAAAATACTGAATAATTTTTTTCTGTCCTTTTAACATACCTTAAAATATGCTTAAAAACTGTTACAACTTTTGTTACGACTTAAGTTGAGACATTGCTCAACATTTGACTTTAAAACTATTTCAAATTGTTTCTTAAAACTTAATAAGAAACATTAACTGAATCATAGCTTAAAACTTAACTTTATAATTATATAAAACATTTCGTAAAATAAATCTTAAAACTTTGAAAACACTATATTAAATAGTGGAAACACATTTTCTTTGAGCAGCGAAAAAAAAATACTGTAGTGGCGTCCATACTAAATCTTCGCATCTGTCTTCTGTGGCATCGAGCTCTTCAAACAGGTATTATTGGCCACCCATAGGATTACCTACAGCATGAAGAAACTTTTAATGAGCTTTCGCTCAGTAAGTTCAAACTTAATGTTACAAATCATTTTAACATGTTTTATAAGCTTTTCACATAAAAACCTTTCTTTTAAAACATTTTTCATAAAACATTTCTTAAACTTTTTTCTTAAAATGTCCTTCATAAACCCTTTCTTGTAAACATAGAAATGTTTTTCATAAACATTTAATGTAAAACATTTCTCAAAATGTTTTTCATAATCATTTCACATAAACACTCCATAATAAGGGATATAAGCAAATTCATAATACATGATTTCATTTATGCTCAATTATAAACTTTCAATTATGAGCATCTTATGATCATTCTTTATCCTCACTTTGAACATGTAAACTTTGGTGTTCGTACCAACATCATTAAATATAAGAACATAAACATGTTGCTTCTCTTGTGGAAGACTTAAGACCATCGATCACCAAGGTTATAACTTTAACTTTATTTGTGTACCTTACATCAAGGAGGCTAGTATAACACTTTCTTTTTATCTTTATTTTATCTTCTTTTTTAACTTTAGTGAGCATATCCAATTCTATATCTTTAGCATATAAATATTAAGCATATCGAATGCAATCATAATGCAAACCATGACTTGATCTTTAAAACTTATTGCATAACAAATATAATATAAAACTTATTACTTAAACTATAAAATATTTTGAATTAACAAAATACAAATGTACTTTAAACATAATTATTGTAAATACATTGCAAACTTTTACTTAATTTTTAAAACTTTATGCATAACAAGTGAAAATATACTTTAAAAATAACTTGTATAACATTTGCAAACATATAAAATGCATTAGAAAATCATTTTTTTTATGTTGTAGGTGAGATTTGAATTCACCTGAATAACGCTCTAGCGTCCCATTTTATTTTTTTTTCTTTTTATTAGTCGGCTTCTGTGTCCTGATCAAATGACACCTGACTTATTAACTAACTTTTTATGTTACCAATCTATTCGATTGATAATAAAACTTAATTATTAATGCTCATTCCTTCTTACATTGCTTGTATACTATCAATTTACTTTTTTTTTACTTTGAATCCCATTGGTTTACCTTTTTTCTACTTAGCTTTGTAACCCATCGGGGTTACCTTTCCCTTTACTTAACTTTGTAATCCATTGGGTTAATATTATTTTTACTTAACTTTGTAACTTATCGAGTTACCTTTTTTTTACTTAACTTTATAACCCATCAGGTTACCTTTCTTTTAGCTTAACTTAAACATCCCTTAGTTAAATCTACCATCTCACTCGACTGTTTATTTACCCAACAAGATACGAAACATTTTTCGTATAAAAGCGTTTTGCTAATTAGGAGTATTTGATTACGTTTAAGCCGTTTCCTCAAAAATGACAATTTTACCCTTAACGGGTTTTTCGTAAAGTTCATAACTTGTTAAACTTTTTACTTAACTTTTCCTCTCATTTTTTTCATGTTGTGGAAAAATTTCCACTAACAGGCGTTTTCTAACATCGGGCGTTTCGGGTCTGTTTTAGTTGTTTTCACAAAATGACCATTTTGTCTTTGACGAGTCTTAAAAAACTTTCGGAACTCATTTTTAAAACATCATACATTTCTTTATGTCTTATAATATTATAGGAAACAAAAACAATGGTTTTCCTTTCAATTAAATTTGTTTTGTAAAAACTTTATATTTTTGACCTAAAACTTGAAGATCTTTACATTTTTGCCCCTAATGTTCGTTTCTTTTCTTTTCTTGACTAAACTTTAAATCCTTTAAAACTTAGCATCTATGATTAGTCACTACCTATAGTAGTGCAGGAACCCAACGTTCTTTGGTGAAAACTCAATTTTCACATGATTTTACAATTTTGGTCCGAAACATAAAATCTTGACATTTTTGCCCCAAAGACCAAAAACAATTGTTTTATTCCAAAACGTTTAATTTTTCATAAGGAATAAAAATTACAAAAGCTCCTTGGTTGAATTTTAAGCATTTCATAATGTTTTCATTTCATGAAATTTTGTGCTTAAAATTTCGTAAAATTCATAACTTATCAACTGTATAGAATTTTGACAATCCGTCTATAATGCCTAACAGTTTCAATGAGATCTACAACTTTTGTGTTTTAATTTTCCTGAAATTCCAATGTTATAGTGGACTTTTTAGCTGATTTTTAAATCTATTGAATTTTTACAAAACTTTGCAATTTAGTCCTTTTGAAATTTTATAAAACTTTGTTCACAAAAGTAGTTTCCCTCATTATTTTGGCAGATCCTATACCATGTTTGGAAAATAAATTGGCCTTTATGCCCTGAAAACCCCATTCTTTCGAAAACTAGTTAAACGTTGTATAAAAAACAAAGTTTAACAATTTTCTACTTTTAAACATATAAACCCTAGTTTTTTTTCTTTCTATCATCATTACCATCAATGTAAAACATAAAACAATCATGCCATAATGTCCATCTTACATGCCATAGCTTATAATATTTCATCAAACACTTACTATGCATAGTAAAACATAAACTTTCAAGACTTGAGTTTAGAATTTTACCTAAACTCTTCCAAGCTTTTTGATCCTTTCCTTAATGCCTTAAGCCTTGCAAACCCTCTTTGACAAGGTCCATACCATAACCCATCAAAAATCCATCCAAAACCCAATGGAAAACATAAAAAACCCATACTAAAGTTTGGATTTTTACCTCCACAATTGCTTATCCTTGATCTTCAATACTTAACTTGCTTCAATACATGATTTGAAGCTTGGAATTCATCAAATTTTTGAGAGAAAATGGCATAGGGTGGGCGGTTTTCATGAGTAAGAAATGGGAAAATTTTCATGAAACCAAACTTTTTATTTCCAACAAGTCCTTGGCTATATATAGACATCACTCTAGAGACTTGTTTGCAAAGGAAAAATTGCCTAACAACACTTGTCAATTCTACCAAGGGAGATGTGGCACATTTTTCACCCTTGGAGTGTCCACCACCACACCCCTGCCCCGCGCCCGCCTCCCGCTCCCCCCCCACCCCCTTTTTTGTTTCTTTCTTTTTGGTGACTAACCTTGCATGATTTTATTTGGCCACATCAAGCGGGGTGTGATGGCCATTTTTCATTCATTTGAGTGTCTCATGGTGGGTCATATATTTTTACATAGTCTAAATTTATACTGACAGTATTTTTCTTATACTATCGGTATTTTTTTCTATACAATTCATGAGGTCCTACAACTTCTCATACTTATTTATATCCACTACATAATGTAATGCCTATACTACTTAACTTTATACAGTCCATATTTATACTAACAATAATTTTTTATACTGTTGGTATATTTTATATACTGTTACGAGCTTACACAGTATTTCTTACTCATTTATGTCCTCCAAACAATATTATTCCTATACTATTTTAACTCTAAACAATCTAATTTTTATACTGCTTAACCTTAAACAGTTGAATTAGTACACTGTATTACTTTTATGGTGTAATTTTTGTACTGTGTAACTTTATCAATGTATTTTCTTACATTGTATTATTTTAATACTGTATAATTTTTCATACTATTATACAGTATTTTTCTTAAACTGTATTTTTGTCATAACATTTGCTACAATACATTTGTAATAATAAAGCTTTCTAACTTATTTTCATATCATTCCTTTTTTATTTAAGACTATGGCATGATTTTTACACTTAAAAATCCCCCCCTTTTTTTTTTTTTTTGCTTTTAGGACTTTGTCATAAAAATTGGATTAAACAATAACCCTTGTGACACATATTTTGCTTAACATAATTCTTAAGTTATTGCATTTTTAATGTATTAAAAATGCTCCGGTATCACATAATAGATATATTGATACATGAATAGACACATTTACTAATGAAGAGATATCTTTACATTCAAAGAGGTACCTTTGTGTAAAAGTTGTATGGGTTGATTTGTTTGCATTCATTCATCAAATGATACCCTTGTCTTTTTATAAACTCCAAAATTATTAGAGAATTCATATCTTATTCTTAAACACCATATTATTGCTAAATATAGTGTTCAAGTGTTTGTTGTATCTTGGGGTAATTTGCTACAAAAACTCTCTAGAAAACTTAAATAAGTGAAGGCAAATAAAACTTTTAAAGAAATTGTTTTATACACGTCTCAAACACATTTTGTTTCTAGAAAATTCTTAGCCGTTTTTCTCTACTCTCACAAAATACAACAACAGAACATTCATTCCATTTCGCTTTGTTCATGATCATAATCTTCTTAACTGATTGTAGGTAACAAACGTGCTTCCTCAGTCTTATATGGTGGTACTAGAGAATATGACAACATGGGTTGACTTTTTCTTTATTGTTCAAGAGGTTTTCTGTACACACATGTATGTATATATATAAAACTATAGTAGAAACTCTTTGCTTTTTCATTGTTAGTAAGAAATGTTATTTTAACCATTAGATTAATTTTTTAATAGTCTGATTTGTTGATTTTTATGTTAAAAAAATGACACAAAATTGTTCATAATAATAGATTATACCATTGACCAAATAATTTAACCACTAAGATAATATTCCTACCAATACCAAAAAAAAGAATTGTTTTTGCAGTAGAGATTTCCTTAAAAGAATTATTTTTCCAATAATATATACTATAAAAACTTAAAATGGGATAAAATACATTGTTTTATAGACATGCTAGGGCTTTGAGTGTGTTTGAGGAATTTGTTGGAACTTAAATATTATAGAATGAAAGAGCTTTGTATTGTAGCAAACTTTTGCTTTTTACTGTAGCATGTGAGAATTTTACACTATATAAACTGAACTTTGTTTTTCTAACATGTTTCTCAAACGAAGCCTTTATTCACCCAGTTGGCGTTGTAATTTTTTTAAGTCATACAAAGAAATTCCACTTGCATCTTAAAAACAAGAACACAAAAAAAGATAGTGCAGGATTTATCAAAAGTTTTCAAATCAGCCTATGGATCTTAGACAATTGGCTTTGTTTAAGAAATAAGTTGGAACTTTAAGTTCTAATTTACTATAATGTAAAACTCTCATATGCTACAAAAATTTGCTACAGTATAAAGCTCTCACATGCTACAGTGTTTAAGTTCTAATTTCAAGTTCTAACTTACTTTCCAAACTAAGTAAATATGTATGTACAATTCAGTACCCTAGAAAGCTCCTACTAGTTTTCTATTCCCAACATGCACTAATTGCGAAACCCACTTTTTTCTTTATCTTTATTGTTCTTTCTCTCATGGCTCTGGTTGTGGTTGCGCGTTGTGGATCTATTGCATGCAAATATATATTTTTATGAGGAGAAAAGGAAAAAAAAATCGTATAAAATGCAAAAGTAAAATATATATATATATATATATATATTTTGTAGTATATTATGTACAGCCGCTGTGCAAATTCTCTGTTATGTACAGAAACTGATTTTGTGCAAGTACTACATTAGGGCATGAAAGAGAGAGTCATGTGACCACCGCAAACCTTGCTTAACTCTCACTATATTTTACTTACATTTAGCAGAATATAGACAATATATATAAATATATATATATCTATTTTAATTTTTGAAATAATTAATATAGCTTTGTTTTTTTGACTTGATTTTTTTTATTCTGAAGGTTTGTTGCCTAGCATAAGAGGAATGGATTCATTAAACAAGAAAAATAGGAAACAGGCAGTAACTGACTTTGGAAAATAATACATTTATATATTGCATGTAAATCGCAATGATAAGTAAACAGACATTTGGATCAGCGTCGCCCAGGATCAGGCATACATTATACCGTGAAGTTTAACAAATTTAATTGTAGTTTTTTTTTGAAGGGGAAAACTTTGATTATAGTTAATTATCCAATGAATAAAGTATTATGATAATATCACCAATAAATATTTCTATACATAAACAGTTTTTTTTTAAAGGATATATAAGAGTACTACAAAATATCAAGTTAAAAAAGAAATAAAAATAAAAACTAGGGTTATGGATACCCATCATTTATAGTTACCAAAATATATAGCGGGAAAACTACCATACCTTAGTTTCAAATATTGCTCAACAAAGGAATATTGATTTTATTCATAACACCGAGCTGAATAATTTTTTTTTTTTTTAAGAAATAAGAAAACTTAAAAGAATACTCATGCATGGCCTATATAATGGGCATCAACTTAATGTGCAAATAGTAGGCCTTTGTCAATTTTTAATTGTTTTGACATATAGAAATGCAATGATCACATCATTTAGTATCTAAATTTTGATAAACAAGTTAATACAGATCTTAATTTTTTTCTTTTTTATTGTTATGTTAAATAACACGTACCTAACCAGCGACGGAGTTAGAAATTTTTATTAGGAGGTTAATATCTTATAATGTATAAGATTATATATATTCAAGTTTTTCAGGGTGTTTAAATTTTAGTAATTTTTTGAGTATATAACTTATACATACCTATATTATATAGGTAGGGGGGAAAAAAAAAGTTAAGAGGGGTCCTCATTTATACATGCCTCCGTCTCTGTGTCTGAATGTCTCTATCACTTATGTTGATATATAATCTTTTTAATTTTGCCAAATGAATTTTTTTTGGCTAAAAGATTTATCTAGTTTTTTTAAATGATTCATATATATATATATATAATGGTTAGTTTCGATGTAATAATATCAGAATACGTCATGTGTACTCGGAGTCTTAAAAAGTGGGAAAATTTGTGAAGATACCAAGAAACCGTCCACTGGATTCTGATTGGCGGAAAACGATGTGGATACATGCATGCATGCATATGTATATGCATACAGACACACATATATAAGCGAATCTCATGTGTCTCCATCCCTTTCCTTTTCTTTTTTTTTTTTTTTCCTTTTTCTTTTTTGTTTTCCCTAACATTCTCTGAAATATAGCTAATCCCCACTTGCAACTGCAGATTTTCACTCAAATTCATGTGTAGTTCCATTAGATAATTAATATTTGCTTTTTTCTCTCTCTTTCTAAGAAAAAGTTATGAATTAGATTAACCTTTTTCTCTCAAAAGAAAATTTATAGATAATTAAATATCTTTGCTCATGCGCCTCTTCAATGATTTCTCACATAAAATTATGCCCATTCATTACTGATCATACTTTTCAATACTTTATTCGATTAAACTTAAATAATCAATCTTTCTTGGCATATAAAAGAATTATTATTAACGACAACTATTTTATCAAATATGTGACTGTAGGAAATTTTATTACTTCATCAGTTGATGATTTTTCCTTCATCAGTTGATGATAAAAAAAAAAAAAAAACCGTAATTACTGGACTCCTAAGTATATGTGGTTTCATTAGACATGAATTTTCAAATTTTCATTTCAATACAAATTAAGTTTAGTAGTGAATTATTGGAAATATTGTAGTGTATTATATGGACTTCAGAGAATTACAATCTTCAACGAATTCATGAGTCTATCATGCTAGTTACTAGCTATATCGTCCCCACTGCCATTAGAACACGCACAAAAGAAAATGTCTAACCTATTTAATAATTTTAATTTCTTTTATGTGTCCTATATCTCAACAAATAGTTAAATAGGCAATGGCTACTAAGTCAAACGGAATAGAATAAAGTGGGACGCGACTTAAGTTAGAAAAACATGGTTATAATACACGATTAATTTTTAGATTCCTTGTAGAAATGGAGGTATTCCCCTTCAACTTTGTTGATCAGTGATCAATATATCAA
>CAMOHE010046203.1:58526-74300 GCA_946598075.1 Artocarpus hirsutus | reverse complement strand
AAATACAAATATTTTTATTCTTGATATAATATTTAGACCATTAGAAATGAATAAAGCTTGCCAAATATAAAATAATAATTATTAATTTGGTTACCTTAAAAAAAAAAAAAAACTATTACTTTGGTGTCTCACCATGGAAGTAAAACCAACATACGACAGAACCCTCAGCCTTGTCTGTGGAACCGTTCTACACATGGAACGTGTTGCAATGTGGAGCTAAATCAACCAGCAAGAAGAAGAAGAAAAAAAAAATATAATTGGGGCAGTGGTTGGGCGCCGCGGCGCCCGCCGAGGTTCAAACTAGCATCGCGGCGTCCAAAGTTGTCTTTTTATGATTTATTTTATGTAAAAGTCTTATTTTAAAGGCCCAAAAAAGGAAACTACTCGGATTTCTTATTAGTTGTTATTTTTCTCTTCTTTGGGTTATAAATATACATAAAGTGAGTAGGGTTGTCAGGGTGAGTGGCATTATTTTGTGTGAGGCATATTTTGTGTGATAGCTCTATTGTTGAGAGAAAAAATTCCCACGGAAGGTGCTAAGTAGAAGAGAGATTTAAGAAACACTATTTGAGTGTATGTAGAAAATTTCTCTTGTAATCTGTAATCTCCTTCATCATAGTGGAATTTGCAGCGGACAGAAACATGACGTAGTCTCAAATTTGGACAAACTTGTATAAAAATTTGGTGTCTTTCTTTTTTTCTTTTCTTTAATTTCTTTTCTGCAATTATTCGTTTTTGTGATCCTTAGAATTAGAAGATGCCTAATTTCCCAATAAAACGGTCCATGCCTGAGCAATTCATGGAACTTATGAGCAGGAGCCTTCATTCTCACATCAGCCTCCAACTTACCAAACGGAGACGACATTTCTTTTAGTTGATGTGTCTTTCCACATCTAATCAGTTCCATCCAAATGGTATCGCAAATCTTGAGAGGAAAACGCTTTGGGCATAACCCTTTATAGAGGAGCTCCGGTGTTATTATCAAAGGTTTGCTGATTTTGTTGGATTGCTAAAACATATTGGGAGAAAATATGCGAAAATCCAGTAAAGATGCAAAATGTATAAAATAAAAATTTTCATAAAACTTTTGAACACAACGTTATAGATTGTATTAATTTAACCCTAGCACTAAAATTAATACAATCTATAACGTTGTGTTCAAAAGAATATTCATGGAGATATATAATGACGAATCTGGACATATCTTATTAAATATATTTATTGTTTAGATTCTTAATTTTACTTTTAAAATACTAAAATAATAGAATTTTATTTTTTATCATGTAATATATTTTCTAAAAAATATGTTTTATTAAATGGGATAAATTATATATCTTTGTAAAATTTCAATGAGATTAAAAAAATAACTATAAAGAACAACAATAATTAATTACGTTGCAAATAAATTATTTAAGCAAAAAGTAATGTTATAAATAAATTTCAAAATTCCTGGTAGTGATGTAATTTTAATCTGTTATTGAAAAAATATGTAGATTGTAAATTATGCATTATATATTATTAAAGTTAATTTAGTAATTTTTAATTATGATAGCAGAAGTTGCTCTAAAAAGTAACCTTGACGTGCTTCTCTCTGTTGAATTGCAGTTTTTAGAAGCAACTGGTCAAAAAACAGGGTTTACCATACACTATCAATTGTTGTAGGTTGTTATAGGCGATTAAAAAAGCTAAAAGTAATATGTAAAAACAATACCAAAAGGGCACTAAGTTTTCTTATATAAGAGGTGGTCTTGCAATTGACGGTCTCTTAATCTTAGAGCTTTTGTTTCAAGTGGTTTTCAGTTTTAAGTTTGTGGATTTATTTTATTTTATTTTTTGGGTAAGCATTTGCTCCTTTTTAGTTGTTTTTGTTCTAATATAGGAATCAAGATCTGGTGTTGTATTTTCTTGTCATCGTGGCTATCTCCCGAATTAAATTTTAACACCTAAGTGAATTGCATAATTACTTTTGATATTTAGGTCTTATTATGTGTTTCGGTTGTAAAATTTTAAATGGTATGTCGAATAAATATTGGGGAATAGCCAATGAAACAGGCGAATAGAGACAGCAAGTCTGAACTCCTAATATAGGGGGTGATTATACATGATAAGATTGTTAGTAGGTGCTAACTTTGTTAGGAACACTAGATTCCACTAATGTCAGTTAACTGTTGTTGTCATTCACAGGAAAAAAATTTGGCCATGGCCTTATCCACAAACTTGAAAGGTAAATTTTTGATTTAAATGTTAAAAATTGTTGACGCACACTGGATAGAAATTTAACATAAGTTAGAATTTTAGAAATATAACATTGAGAACAATCAAAATTCATCATCATAAACTCAAAATGCAAAGTGTGCCCTGTATATTTAAGGAGGCATATTACGTAAAGTTGAGGAGTACGCTGCTTTAACTAGACCAATTAGCTACGTATTTATCAAGTCAAAATGACCCCAAAACAAAAGAAAAAATAGTTTTTATTAATTTGATATCATGTGTTTTAACATATAAATCGCATTGGTATCCAGCTATTTAGAAAATATTAAAAGGATATTTTGTATTTTTTAGGGAAATACTTTGTTTCTTTTCAATATATATATATATATATATGTATATATGCGCTTTGTAGTTTTTGAAAATGACATTATGCATGTGCTTTGTACGGTGAAATTGATTTCCTATTTAAACTTAAAATTAATTTTGTAAAACTATTTAAAAAAACAAGTATTTAAAAAACCCAAATATATTGTGGGTTCCCTTGTGTGATTTTTTTTTTTTTTGTTTTGTTTTTGTTTTCTTTATTGTAGTTTTACAAAATTAATTTTTAATTTATCTATAAAATAATAAATGAAAAATTTCATGTCCCAAACAAAGGTTCAAGATATTAGAATAATATTTTGAAAATCATGAGGCATTTTTTTAATATTTTCTAAATATAAGGATGCTAATATGATATTGGATTATTTTCATAAATCCTCCGAATTATGTACCTATTTTATTTTACTTTTTGATTTTATAAAACTAGTTAAAGTACCTTCGATCTATAGAAAACCACTCAAAATGTCCTCTCCATCAAAATCTGTCTATGATCTTAATAGTTTTACCAACGTGGTATACATTAAAAATTTAAAAATGTATTAAAATTCTAATTAAATATATAAAATAATTAAATAATAAAATAATAAAAAAATTTTCATTTTAGTTTTTCCTCTTTTTTTTCTCTCTCTTTCCCTCCCGTTTCTCTCTCACTCTCTCTCTTTAATGTAAATCAACATTTTAGACTAAAACATTTAAGACAAAAACTAAGGCGACAAAGAACCCCCTTCCTAGCAAGGGTGGTGCCAATAGCCAACTCCGGTGTGTGAGCTTACTTATCCTCATTAAGCCACTTACTTGATGTCCCCTGAGCCCTCCATGCGTCATTGTCTCCCCATGCCCAACTTCCCTTCTTTTGCCCTCACCACTCAATGGCCAGCCCCCCACACGACCCTCCTTCCCTTGTTTCACCCTATGATGCATGGGCCGCCATGGCTAGCCCGTCACTCCTCACCCTGTCACCCTCCTAGATCAATTGACCAAGAGAGAAAGAGAGAGAAATAAAGGGCTAGTTTGGATTGGGTATGGCGGGTTTTGGTCCAAATCGGTGGCTTCTAGAGTTCGGTATACAACGGTGGCGGTGTCAACTTGGCAATGATGCTAACCTTTGGTGTTTGTAAATGTTAGGGTCGGCTGCCTGTGTTAGAGTTTTTTCTTTTATGTGTTAAAAGGAAAAGAAAACTACATGGAATCCCCCTTATGATACTCCTTATGAAAAATGTGCTCTCTTTTTTACATTTCAAAACTAACCCTTTTTAAATTATTATTTTTGATTGGATTTATAAATTACATATTTATCTATGATCTATCACAGATCATTTTTTTTTTCAATTTCTTACTCTATCCTTGTTAGATCTCAGATGTGGCTCTCTTTCTCTAACCCCCTCGATTTGCCTCTCTTTTTATCCCCCCCGATCTAGCTCTCTCTCTAACCCCTTGATTTGCCTCTCTATTTATTCTCTGGCTAGAACCACCACCGCTTAGGCTTCTCCAAGCTGTTTAAGTCGAGAATTCTGGTGGCGCTTCGAGACTCTGATCATTGCTTGTAGGTCCTATGCCGGAAAGGCTTAATCTTGCCATCGTCATTGGCAGCGATGTCAATTTTGGCTATTCTGATGGCAAGTTGTTAGAGGGAATACTCTCAGTTGGTGCCAATAGGGAAGCTTCGACACTAGTCAGCTTGATGAACATCCCTATGTCGGTGTATTCTATAAGGAAATGGATTTTTCTTCTTTTTTCCCTTATCAATCGATTCAAAGCAAAGGCGTCAGATCTCAGGTGGCAAAGTTTTTGACAATGACAACGGTGAAAGAAGAGAGAGAAAATCCTTGTTTCTTTTTTGCGAATGACAGCGGTGGAAGCGAGCTTAGCACAAATGCTGATCTAGCGTAAACATCAGAGTTTTCAACTTGTGAAACCCTCAGATCCATGATCCCTAACCTTTTCAGCACCAGACTAAGCCTTTGGGACCCGCACACCTTGAGATTGCTGACTTCCTTGCTCAGCACCTCATTGTGCTAGCGAGAGATCGTGTTGAGATGTACTTTACATTTTTCTGCTGTTCATCCCCTGATTTTTCATCATAAGCCGTGCTTTACATTTTTCTTTGTTCTATAAACCTTTGTTTGTCTATATTATTTTTGAATTTTTTTAGTGGCACATTATTTTGTGATTTGTTGGTTAATGAATGGGAAATGTGAGAAAAAGTTTTGATTAGAGCAAAAAACACAAGTGAAGTGTTTAAAGTTTCCATTATACTGCTGTTATGTAAATGAAGTGTTTGAGAAATTGTCAAATAGGTGTTGAACAGGATGAGAAAGTGTGATGTGTTTGTTGTTTCATGTTTTTCTATGTGGTTTTCTCTTTTGTTTTTGTACATGAATGAACCTGGTAGCTTCCTAGACAAAATCTAATGGATTCCAGCAAGTTTCGGGATAGATTTTGATAGTTTTGGTGATTTTTTAGACAAAATCTGGTGGGATCCTTGTTGGAACCTGCTAGGTTCTAGGACAGAATCTGGTAGGTTCTGGCTAGTTTAAGGACGGAACCCGGTGGGTTCTAAGGTGAAATTTGGTAGCTTCAAAAAAATATGTTGAAATCTAGTAGATTTTAAGTTGAAACTTAGCATGTTACAATTTGACACCCACGTCGGTAGTCGGAGGCGATTGGCACTTCTTTGTTAAAAAAAAAATGTTGAAATTTGGTAGGTTCGAAGTTGGAGCCTAATTGCACCCTACTCTAATGACTGGAGGTAGGTTTCACGTTGAAACCTAGCGGGTCTCAAGAAGGAACCTAACTGGTTCTAGCAAGTTATGGGACGGAACTTGGGAGGTTCTATCTCAACATCCTACATGGGTGAGTGGGAGGAAAGGTAAATTAGTCTTTTAATAAATCTTCAATTTCTAATAAATAGGCAGTTTTGATAAGTGGTTTGTGGGAGGGCATTTTAATAAGGTGGTACATTTGAGGGGCATTCTTGTATGTTACACTAAAAAAATAAAGGGATGAGATTAACTATAGTTAGATCCATTGCTTGAAATAATTAGGGAATATATTGGATTACTTTTTTTAAAATTAAATTATTTTTATATATAATTGAGTTTAATGGTCTTAGTTAAATCTTTAATGTATACCGCGCCACCAAAACAGTTAAGTTTTTAAGTTTGTAGACGAAACTAGATGGAAAAGGCATTTTGAGTGGTGTTCTATTATCCGGAAGGCATTTTGAATAGTTTTGTTAAATCAAAGTAATTAATGTTTGGGAACTAAATTCTAACTATTATAATGTAAAACTCTCATATGCTATAGTGTAAAACAAAAGTAACAGTGTAAAGCTCTTACATGCTATAGCATTTAAGATGATGTTGAGGAATCAAGTTGGAACTTGAAGTTGCAACTTAAACACTATACCCTGTAAGTTAAAAATCAACATTTAAAGTAGTACGTTTTTTTATTGAAATTGTATGCCGTAGCAAAACAATCGTTACGACATTGATTGGGCTAAGACATGATGTTTTACAGCATCGACTTGATTCAATTCCATACTCTCACCAAGGTTTGGGCAGCTGATGAGTTCTTCGGGGAGTTTTCTTACAATACAAATGTTTGGAGCTTCGGGCCTCCTCCCAGCATCACATGTTGATGTGTGTAAAATTTCTAAACATGATGAACTCTCTCGTTGTCTCACCAAAATTTCTGTAACTTCAGTACATGAATGTAAAGAAGAACACATGAAGTTGGAGTAGTTCACAATCAATATAAATGCTGTAAAACCTGCGGCTTTTAGGGTTTAATTATTTTTAGAGACAGAAAATTCAAAAAATTCATAAAGCCTCTAACTTAGAAAATAGCTATTCTCCTCTTCTCACTGGGATTTTATCCATTTTTGTAGGCTTATTATTTATTGAATTTTAGATCCAACAAATCTCGGAGTTTATTCTTATTACTTTGAATTTGAATTTGAGAAGTAGATATTCATGGTCAATCTTGTGCTTTTAGCTGGAATATTCTTAAAATTTCTCAGCTATGTTTTCTCGCCATATTAAATATCTCAACGATTCCATGAATCTAAGCTCAAGCTGGGTCGCGAAGCTTCATAGCCAACCCTATCATAGGTCTCCAACTGACCACAACTGAGATAGCCTCTACACACCATGTAGAGATGACCAACTTGGCGACGGTACAAGAAAAAAATAAAAAATAACTAAAGGAGATGAGAGAAAAATACGTATAATATAACAAGTCAGGCCAAAAATGAGATATATGAGTTCCAAATTCCAAAATAGAACTTGCTATGCATGGTAGGAGATAGCCATTTTTATTAATATACCACAATCTTTAAAGAACAGATCACGGGATTTGTTTATGTTTCACGCATCATACAAACTTAAAATAGTTTAAATTCCAATTGGATTTATACTAAGGTATAGAGGGTGATCATATCATTATTCATGCTTCTTCAGAACATATTATATCTGATGATGGGCCACGTGTTCATGCCTGGAGAAGGTGAGTTTCAAGATTTTACGAAAGATCAGATAAGATCTCGTCATGCAGCTTCTCGTACTCAATAGTCCAGTGCACAATGCTTCCCTTCTCCTCAGTTTTGGGAGTAGCTTGAATAGTGAATTTGATGTTCTTGTAGTGCTCCAAATGGTCTCCTTCAATCATTTTGAACGTGATTAAGTTCTTCTCTTCATCTATGTCTTCGACAGTATCCTTTGCAACTTTAGGTTTCCCCTTTACAATAGAAGGTAAATAAACTTGAGATGCATATTGTTTATATATAAATACAAATAAATTTATAAGAATATTGGGTTACTATGCTTAATATGCTGATATTTAAGATGAAAACTCAAGTCCTTAGAAAGTATAATATTTATAGTATCAGAGCACAACAAACTCAAATGAGTTATCCGATTCATCTAATGCAATATTAGTTATTCAAAGAGATCATCAGCTTATAGAGGAATATAAAGGGTATATACAAAAACTTCAATCTCATATATATTATTTAAATGTAGAGATTAACATGAATTTGCTACTACAATTGGTCACTCCACATAATAGGTTGAACTTTTGAGATGTAAGTGTAGGACAAAACTTTAATGATGAAAACTATCATCAAATCATAAAACTCATGTTAATTCATCAAGAATTATAGCGGCGTATTTGAATTTATTAGAACGATTGAATTATTGGTTCTTGATCTTCTAAGTCAAGAAAGTATGTTTTCTGTGAGAGGAAGTTTTCTCTCTGTCTTTTCCAATGATGGGATGCCAGAAAAGTCACGTTACGTTCTGACTCAAGGACCACAACTATTTATAATATTTTTAATTTTTTTTATTTCTATTTTGGTCCATCATAAAAATAGAAATTATACTTTAGGTCTTTACACATAATTTTGTACCCACACTTTATAAGATGCTTTAAAACCTAAAACTTTATACTTTATTAGATCATTTTAATTAGGCTAATCTTATTTGATAGCATTAATACACATTTATTTAATATATTAGCCCACATATTATTGGAATTAATTCCAACAATCTCCCACTTAGGCTATATACGAAACTTTATAAATGTGAATTATACCTTATGAGCTCATGAATTGTGCTCTCATGACCAAAAACATCTCCAATCAATCTGGTCCATCAATCATATCAATATAGAATCAAAACAGTCTTCATTACATTTAACGTAATTAAACCCATCAATGGTCACGTATATTAATATAATGAACGACATAGATCAATTATGGATGTGTAGCAAGGAAATTTCATGCAATGTGATCTTAACATACCTATTTCCTATTGGTCCAACTTTATTCTTTAGTGAGATTAAATCAAACATATACAGAGTGAAAATAAACTGCAAACTTTATTTCTGTAGAAAATAACCATAAAATGTGTCTACGTTAAGAAAGCATCCAAAATACAAACTCCCACTAAAATGACATATCCTCAAGAGATACAACACCCATTTGAGCAGTGTGCTCATGAAAGACCTTGGGTGGTACTCCTTTTGTAAGTGGATCTACAACCATAGAGTTTGTCCCAATATGCTCTATAGACATCTGACCACTCTATACTCTTTCGTTAATAACGAGGAGCTTAATGTCTATATGCTTTGACTTTGTCGAGCTCCTGTTGTTATTGGAATATAACACTATTGACTTATTGTCATAAAATATCTTAAGTGGTCTTTCAATTCCATCCACAATTCGCAGCCCAGTGACAAAATTCTGTAGCCATATCCCATGGTTGGATGCCTCATAACATGCTATAAACTCTACTGCCATGGTGGAGGAAGCTATTAGTTTCTGCTTAGCACTTTTTAAGAAATAGCTCCTCCAGCTAGTAGGTAGATATAGCCCGATGTGGATCTCTAATTGTCTTAGCATCTAGCAAAATCAGAATCTGAATATCCAATAATCTCCAACTGATCCGATCTTCTATATGTGAGCATGTAATCCTTCGTTCTCTATAAATACCACATGACTCGTTTGGTTGTTTTTCAATGATCCATCCCTAGATTACTTAAGTATCTGCCCAACATCCCTGTAACGTATGCAATATCTAGATGTGTACAAACTTGAGTATACATTAGACTTCCTACTACGGACACATAAGGAAACTTCTACATTTTCTTAACCTCAAAATCATTCTTAGAGCACTGATTGAGACTAAACTTGTCTCCCTTAGCAACAGGGGTGTCAGCTAGTTTACAATCCTACATGCCAAATCTCTTAAGTACCTTCTCGATATAGCTCTTTTGTGATAACCCAAGTATACCCTTAGAGCGATCTCGGTGTATCTGTATACCCAATACAAAAGAGGCATCACCAAAATTTTTCATCTCAAATTTTTTTGTTGGAAATCTCTTGGTTTTGTGCAATAAGCCTATATCGTTGCCGGCAAGCAAAATGCCGTCAACATATTAAACCAGGAAAATATACTTATTCCTACTAAACTTATGGTATATACAATCATCGACCATATTCATCTCAAAACCAAATGAGATGATAACCTGATGAAATTTGTAATAACACTAACAAGATGCCTGCTTAAGCCCATAGATAGATTTCTTTAATTTGCAAACCATTTTCTTTGCATCTCCTGACACAAAGTTTTCTAGTTGCACTATATAAATTGTCTCATCAATGTCGCCATTGAGAAACACAGTCTTAGCATCCATCTGGTGAAGCTCAAGATCACAATGTGCCACCAATGCCATTATAGTCCTAAAAGAGTCTTTTGAAGAAACCAAAGAGAAAGTTTCTTTCTAGTCGATGCCTTCCTTTTGAGTAAAGCCCTTTGCAACAAGACGAGCCTTATATCTCTCTACATCGGCCTTCGAATCCCTCTTAGTCTTAAATATCCATTTGCAACCAATGGGTTTTATATCTTCAGGCAATGGGACAAGATCCCAAACGTCATTGTCTTTCATGGACTTTATCTCCTCATTCATGGCATCAATCCACTCTTGAGATTTAGAACTTTCCATGGCTTAATGGAAGTTGATTGGATCATCTTCCACCACTCTAATGTCAACCTCATGTTCTTGGAGAAATATGATATAATCATCAGGAATCGTGTTTCTCCTTTCTCTAGTGGACCTTCTTAATGGCATGGGTTCTTGAGGTGAAAGAGTTTGTTCTTCTGGAACAATTTTTGAAATGAGAGGTTCTCCGACATTGTCTTGATTTGGATTTGCTTCTTGAACAATGTTAGGAATAGGAACCTAATCATTGTCAATAACAACTATGCGAATATCAATATATTCCTCTTCAAAGACAAAGTCCTTAACCCTATCTCCCCCTGCAAACTCGACATCCTTAAAGAACTGAGCAGTTTTCGTCTCGAAAATCTACTTAGTTGTGGGATTATAAAATTTGTAACCCCTTGACCTCTCAGAGTATCCAATAAAATAGCAGCTGACAGTTCTATAGTCTAGTTTCTTTTTATTTGGCCTATAAGGCCTTGCTTTAGCTGGATAACCCCAAATGTGCAAGTGATTCAAACTAGGCTTCTTGACTGTCCAAAGCCCATAAGGGGTTTTTGCAGTTGTTTTAGTTAGAACTCTGTTAAGTATATAAGCTGCAGTCTTTAAGGCTTCTCCCTAGAGAGATTCTAGCAAGGTAGAGTGACTAATCATACTCCTTACCATGTCCTTAAGTGTTTTGTTTCTCCTCTCAGCAATACCATTCATGCTAGGTTATCCCAGCATGGTGTACTGTGGGACGATACCACACTCATCTAGGAATTTAGCAGATGATCCTAGAGGTTATTCACTTGATCCGTCATATCTGCCATAGTATTCTCAACCACGGTCAGATTTGACGCTTTTAATCTTTTTGTTGAGTTGGTTCTCAACTTCAACCTTATAATTCTTGAACACGTCCAGTGACTGGGACTTCTTATGAATGAGATACATGTAGCCATATCGTGAAAAATCGCCTATGAACGTAATAAAATATTGTTGACCATTCCAAGAAGCTGTAGAGAATGGCCTACAAATATCTATATGAATTAGTTTTAAGACGTCTAAAGCCCGATTGGCACCTAATCTCTTTATGTTTGTTTGTTTTCCCTTTATGCAATTAACACAAATTTCAAAATCTATAAAATCAAGAGGATCAAGAATCCCGTTTGACACAAGTCTCTCTATTCTCCACTAGGAGATATGACCTAATCTCTTATGCCATAATGAAGCAAAATTATGATTGATTAATTTTTTCTTTACACCATGTGTACTTATATGCAAGGTTTCATTAAATGAGGCAACCGTATCAAGTAAATAAATGTTATCATAAATAGACAAAGAACCAGAACCAATAACTTTTGAATTTTGAAAAAGACTAAATTTACTATTTCCAAATGAACAAGAATAACCAAATTTGTCTAATATAGAAACATAAATCAAATTTCGTCTAAACGACAGTACAACATAAGTCTCATTCAAATCCAAATAAAATCTAGTCCTTAACAATAACCTAAATGTTCCTATTGCCTTAACTTTCACTGATTTGCCATCGCCCACATAGATGTATCTTTCACCATCACTTGGCTTTCAACAGCTTAGGCAACCCTGCATAGACACACTTATGTGAGTAGTAGCACCAGAATCTATTCACCAAGTGTGCCTTGGTATCGAAGTTAAATTAATCTCAGAACAAACTAGATTAAGAAGCGTACCCTTCTTTGCACGTCATGCGTGATAATTGGTACACTACTTCTTCCTGTGTCCCTTACCTCCACAGAAGAAACAAGTAAATTCATCACCTTATCCCTTATGTTGTTTCTTCTGTGGTGCCGCACTTGCAGCTTCCTTACCTTTCTTCCTTTTCCTTTTCTTGTCCTTAGAGGTTGTAGCCAACTAAGCAACTTTCTGCCTTCTCTTGCTTCAGTCTTTCCTCTTCTTGTACACAATATGAGATGAGCTCATTAAGGGACCATTTGTCCTTTTGATAGTTGTAGCTCACCTTAAATTGATTGAACTGTGCAGGAAGAGATATGAAAACTAAATGCACAAGTAAGTCCTTAGACAGCTCTAGCTTAAATGCCTTTAGTTTCGAAGCAAGATGAGACATCTCTATGATGTACTCTCTTATGTTTTCTTTTCCTTTATACCTCATTGAAATAAGGTTTGCCAAAGCCTACTTGTTTTAGCCTTTTCGTTCTTGGCAAACCTCTTCTCAATTTCCTCAAGAATACCTTTGGCTGTAGTAACCTTTTCAGACATAGTGCCCTTGAAAGTTTACAGAATAGCATGCTTCATGATCATTGGACTCATGCGATTCGAATGTTCCCACATTTCTATGTCCCTCTTTTCATCAAGGGAACTGTTATTTGTAAGGTCAGGAGGTCGTTCAACCCTCAATGCAAGGTCTAAATCCATGACTCCGAGAACAGTCATAATGTTCTCTTGCCATGCCTTGAAGTTTGTGCCATTAAGCATGGGAATTGAATTGATGCTAGCAGAAATATTACAAGCAGAACTTGCAACTAAACAGAGAACAAAACAACAAAACAACAAAACAAGAAGCTCACATAAGCTCCATATCATACTTAAATAAATTCAAATAATGGTAGGGCCTATCACAAGATACCTAGCACAATATTAATATTTAGTCTTTGGATAGAAATATTAACTTGTAATTAGTACTCTTGGTGTAGTAATCAAACATTGATAATAAGTACATGCCAAACAATAAATCTTCCTTTGGGCCGATTTATTATTCATATGTAAAACTGGATAATCATCACATGTTTATTACCGTAGATGTACATGCAATTCTATTAAATATTAACCTTCCTTTGGGCCGGTTAATGTTCACATAAATTGCATGAACACAACCATTTATATTTTAAAATAGATTAGTTTCTACAAGAGAGGTCATTTTGGTGATATGTTGATTTAATTAATTTATTTCAAAATACATATAAAATACCAACATTTGAATTTAAAATTGCACCAAAAATTGACCAAAATTAAAATAATTTTTTTTGGTCAAAGTCAAGTCAAAGTCAAAGTCAACAATCAAAGTCAACGGGTCGGGTCCTTGCAGGTCGGGTACTATACGGACGAGTTACCCCTATCTATTTCTTTACCCAAACCCAACCCATTATTTGACCCAACTTTTAAACCAACCCAAAAATTTGACCCAGACCCTTCTTATAATAGCTTATGGGCTTGACAAACCTTTAGGCTCAACTGAAATAAACTTGATTTGGTGAACCAATACAGTCCAATGGTTTACCAAAAGTTGGCCAAAACGATTTTGCATCAGTTTTTTTTTTTTACCCTTTGTTTGGCATAGTGGTGGAAACCGCAGTTTCCACCACAAACTCAGTTATAAATAGTATAAAGCTCTCATATGCTACAATAACAATAAAAAAATTACTACACTGTAAAGCTCTCACATGTTATAATAAAAATGATTCTAACCACTTGTTCTCACTACCATTCTAAACATCTTATTAATCTTCTTTTCGGCATATGTGCCGTGTAACATGAATTCATTCTGAATTCATGACATCATAAAGGCTACAATCGTTGAAGTCCTTATTCTTTGAAAACTGATGTACATATATATACACGCACACACAAATATACACACGGTTTTAAAATCTCCTTTGGCAGTTGCACATGGCTGCCATAATTGCCGTGTAATAAATGAAAAGAAAAAGAAAAAAATGTGATGAGAATGGTTGCAACTTTATCAGATTCAACCAACTTTTTTTTTCTTCTCGGCAGGGGTGCCGTATGTTCATTCTGAATCCATAACTTAGTAAAGATGAGATTCATTGAATGCCTTTATTGAAGACTTATATACATATATTCCATTAATATATAATAAAGGAGGATCATTAATGGGAGAAAATGCTTTTCTCTCCACATGAATCCTTTTCTTTTCTTTCTTTCGGCAACTGTGAAGGAAACTTATATATATATATATATATATATATATATATATATATATATAAGAACTGAATCCATAAAACGAACTCATAATCCAGTCAACAAAAATTTGATAAATACCCATATTCACACATATATAACCAATTCAACAGACAAAAAAGAAATATTTTCAGCTGCATGCCGTATATTTATATGTGACAGAATATAACCAAAATTTTTTAAGAAAATATTTCTCAATGATTCAACATGAGAAGGCTCCGATGTCACTTATAGGACAAAACTTTAATGATGAAAACTATTATTAAATCCTAAGACTTATGTTAATTCACCAAAAATTATAGCAGAAACATACCTAAATCTATTAGAACGATTGAATTCTTAGTTCTTGATCTTTTAAGTCAAGAAAGTATGTTTTCTATGAAAGGAAGTTTTCTCTCTGTCTTTTCCAGTGATGGGATACCAGAAAAGTCACGCTACGTTCTGACTCAGAGACCACAACCATTTATAATATTTTTAACTTTTTCTTATTTCTATTTTGACCCATCATAAAAATATAAATTATATTTTAAGTTTTTACACATAATTTTATACCTACACTTTATATGATGATTTAAAACCCAAAACTTTATACTTTATTAGATCATTTTAATTAAGCTAATCTTATTTAATAACATTAATACATATTTATTTAATATATTAGCCCACATATTATTGGAATTAATTTCAACAGTAAGTTCAAGTCCTTAAAAGGTGTAATTTTTACAGACAACCTCTCCAGGTATAAGAAATATGTTGATTGCTGTTTTAATCAAAACCATTGTTCATGAACGCAAAATGTACTGAGCATGGAAACATATTGTAAAAGTATATGAGGTATCTCACCATGGAAGCAGTTCAATATAAGACGGAACCAACGGTTCCCCCTCCAGATTTGGTGCGGTTTATGCGTGAACAATTCATGGAACTTACTGGCAGGTGCTTTGATTTTTATATCAGTCTCAAGCTTGCCACAGAGAGACGACATTTTTCTAGATGATATTTCATGTCTTTTATTCTCTATACAAATTCCTTGGGGGGTAGGCTTTGGTGACTACCTTTTTATGGCAGAGAGGAGATGTGCAAATTAAGAGGGTGTCACATCCATTTTCTGTAAATTCACATAACCTGTTGAACGGGGTAATCACATAAATATCCATATGTGTGTATATATATTGCAATTGATTGCTTTGTCCTTAGAAATTACAAAGATATTTTAAATTGAAAACTTGTTTCAACTTCATCTCTTACATACTTGATAGACAGCAAAAAAGGGAAAAGACAAAATTATCATTATTCTAATTGAATTTATTTTTGAAAAATATGTTTTCTTGAGCAAATTTTGTAAAATTTTTTTTTAAATATATAAGAATGAAAGTTTCATGATTTTTTATATTTTATATTTGTTTTAGGTTTTTTTATGTTTTAAATGCTTGAATATTTTTAGTTAACTATTAAAGGGTATTTTTGACTTTTCTCTATTTTTAATTCACAAAGCATGTGAATAATGTAATTAAAATAAGCTTTTGAAATTCAAAAGATATGTTTATAATTTCTAAAGTAGACAGATAAATTGAGAAAAAATAAAACTAAATGATTAGCCCCTTTTTTTCTAATACAGGTCATTTCTTTATATCTCCTAAATTAATTTAATATCCCCAAGTTTATCTAGAACTTGAAAATTTAGGCTTCATTTGAACAGTTTACTCTGAACTTGTTGCC
>CAMOHE010046203.1:30028-56814 GCA_946598075.1 Artocarpus hirsutus | reverse complement strand
ATAGGACTTCGCACATTTGGTATGCATGAAAAAGGAAACTGGTGTGCAGTGGTGGAATCAGGAAATTTTTCTAATTGGGGCGTGTATTAAACCAAAACTTTTAACTAAAACACATTATTACTATTTTAATAGAGTTTAATTCAATTTTTGAAATTTACAAGTTACAAAATATTTTTTATTTTATATAATATTGTGATTAAGTTGTTTTTTATTTTTTAATAAAGTTTAATTCAATTTTTGAAATTTACAAGTTACAAAATATTTTTTATTTTATATAATATTGTGATTAAGTTGTTTTTTATTTTGTATTTTAAAAGTGAAATATAATAGGATGTTTAGAAACCTTGGTTTAAACCAAAATTTTTGGTTCAAACCAAGATTATCATAGTGTTTTCTCTTATAAAATTTAAATTATTATGTGTTTTTGGCTTGAATCAATGTTTCTAAATGCCCTAAAAATTTAAAAGATAAAATTTAGAGACATAGTTGAAACTTTTTAAAGTTTAAATATGAATATTGTCATGAATAAGTTTCAATGGGGGCAAAATAAAATAAAAATTAAGAAAGTTTAATATTGGCCTAAAATAATAAAGGAGCCACTTGAGCCAGTGAGGTGATTGCCTCTACTTGGCTTAACATGGCTCCGCCATTGCTAATGTGGTACAACATGCTTAGAGAGTGAATGTAGAGCAAAGGGTTTTGATGGAGCATAATTGTGTTTAAACATAGGACCGTGAAAGGTGATGCATTAATATATAGGCGCGACATCTAAGATGGGATTTACCTAATTGCAACATAGACACCCTTCCATGCAAATCTTGATGTCAATACTATACTTGACATAAAAAAATATAAAATGGCATAATTGGTATGTTGTTTTTATTTGTACTCCAATACATAATGTCACTTCAAATACTATATTTATCTTATTCTTATTATAATTATGTTTTTTTGAAAATTATAATAGTAAACATTTAATTGTTAAGTAATTTAAAATGTCAATGTTGTAGGTTAAACAAAAAAAATCATTATATAAAAAAATAGCAATTAAGTGTTAAATTTTGACATATATATATATTTAATGCTAAATTTGTCAACGTACAATATAAACAAGTTTTAGCATCAAGAATAACATTGTATAAAATTGTGATTTCCACTTAAACATGAAAAGGTTGTTATAAATTAGATGCTCTAATTCCAAAAAGAGAAAAAAATGAGAGAAATAAAAAAAATAAATACACAAATTTATAGTGATTCACTTTTAATGTGAGAGTTACATTCACTTTCAGTTGTTGCAAAAAATTCACTATAATGAAAAAGTTGTTTACAAAAAAAATCATATTCCACTCAACTCTTTGTGTTTTTTTCTAACATCTTTGATGATCACTTATTCAACGCCCTCTTTATATATCAAAAAACTAAGATAACCAAATTTTACAAGTATATAGTCCCATAGTACCCCTCAATAAAAATTAGACTATGCTCTCTTTCAACCTCTATGATGACTTTTTTGGTCAATCTTTGTAATCTTTTATTTAAAAAAATAATTTATTAAGGTATTAAATTAGACTTTGGGTGCGTTTAGTTCGTAAATTCAAACCATAACTTAAATCATCTTACCATAATTTTTTTCTTATAAAAATTTTTCATTTAAATCTACAAACAAAAAACTTTTTATAACTTAACAAATTGGCAATTAAAATCGGCGAATACTCTCGAGAGATGCCGGATTGAAGTCATGGATCGAGCGACGGGCCAATGTGGGATTAACTTGCAGGAAACACGAAGAGTTCGACACGTGATTGGTGTCGTGGGCCCTTTATCGGGTCATTAATTCTGTGTGTCAGAGGGCTGGAAATTGACCCATTACTCCGCATGGGGTTTTCACGTTCCACGAGCACATGCATTCCGTCAGACGGTGGCTACAATTGAAGATTTGCAAATAAATGTTTTTGGTCTTTGAAACTAAATAATAGACTTTTTGAGAACGTGATGTGTAGAGTTTGATCTAAAATTAATTTAAAATTCAAATTTACATGATAAAATATTCTAATAAAATAAGTTTGAAGCACAAATTTATGACTTAAGCTACGTTTTCAAACTTTATTATACCTAGAACCGGGGCTAGCTTAAGGGCAAGGAAACTTGGGTTGTTTCATAACCCTTCATCAATTCCTCAGTATTGGCTCAACCCTAGGCAACTTAAACAATTGCTTCAAGCCTTATATTTTTAACCATTGATTAAGACCACATTTCTTGAAAATTACAATAACAATAGCCTCCTTTTTAAGCGTTATTAGATTAATTTTTTAAGTTAAGATAAATAATAAATCCTCTCATGACTATGCATTGAAACTCCTTGTATGAGATATCAAACGTCAAATCAAAATGTGGAGCACTCTTCAATTATAATTATTTTTTGAAAATCACTCTTTAAATGTTTTTGAATATCAAATTGTTTTTTTTTTAAATCAAACCACTCTTTTTTACAATAAAATAATGATGCCTTCCTCTAAAAAATAGAGGAAGGGGCTTAATTAGCACAGTTCAAATAACATTTTTTGATAAACATATCAGTATTTCAATTTTTACTGTTTAATTTTTAAATTTTTGATTTTTTAATTTGATAAGACTGTGAAAATCTACATTTTAATGCTAAAATCAATCATTTTACATTAATATTTCTCGTTAAATCCCTTAATTATAGTATCTGTGTATTAGTATTTTAGTGTGTTTGAGTAAAAATATGTTTAAAAAAATGTTTTTGGTGGGTTTTTATGTTTAATAATATTTTTACTAATTTTTGGAATCATTTTTATGTGTAATAATTAATTAGTATGCAAATAATCAAAACTGTAAAAATAATATTGTGCGATTTATTTTGAGTCATAACATATTTGTAAATATGTTTTATAATATTTTTAATAATTTTTAAAAAATATTTTTGAGTCTAAAATAATATATTTATTGAGGTTTGTTAATTTTAAAAGTTTTTTATTTATTTATAGTGCATTTTATGTGTTTTAATATAAAATAAATATTTTTAAAATTATTGTAAATATTATGTTTGTAAAATAATTAATTTTACTTTGTTTATTTTATTTTAGATTTAAAATCTGAATGAAAAACGGAGCAAAACGACGTAAAAAGGGCAAAAAGGGACCTCAAACGCATCAAAAATAAAAAAGAAAATAAAAATAAAAATCAAAACAAGTGACATGTGGTGCCTCCATAACCGTTTGATCATGCCTCCAAATTGATCAGAATCACCCATGTATCCCAGCTCCCCTTACGGATCCATTGTGCCCAAGTTCACGTGCACCTATGTTCTTCGTTGTAAGATCTGCATACCTGTGATCCTTCCAACAATCAATCTCTTTCAGCTTCAGTGCTCCAATCGTAGCTATCTGCCCAATCTACGTCAGCAAATCAAATGGTCTTCATCGTGTCTCCATGCAGCTCTCGTCGGCCATGCTCCACTAGATAGCGAATCTAATTCTAGATACTTTAGGCCCGATTCACATGGAAAAAAAAGGAAAAAAGATCACTACAAAATCATATTTGAATCTGATTTAAAAGAATTTGGGGCAGCAATTCACAACAAAAAAAAATCCCAAAAAAATCTCAAATTTGCATCTTACTCATTTCGCACAAAAAAATAAAAATAAATAAATAAATAAATAAATAAAAATATAAAAAATCTTGTAAATAGTAGATTTCGTTCTAGTATAAATGCCCCCTCCATGGCTTGTCCCTTCTCCTAATGAGAAATTCTGCTTTTCTTGTAAAATATAGTTTTAAGTTTTGGCTTTTGTTTTCTTTAGTTTTTAATTTTAATTTTTATAAAATAGTTTTAAGTTTATGTTGTTGTAATTTTTAGTTATGTTAAATATTATGTGATTTTTTAGTTTAGTTATGTTTTTCTAAATTTTCTTTTTTGTTGAGGAGAGAGAGAGAGAAATTATGAAAAAATATTAAGTTTAACATTTTTTAGCTTTTCAAAATTTTCTAAGCAATTATAATGTCAAAATCATTTTTAGAAAACTTATATTTTCTTGTTAACTTAGCTAAAATTCTTACAAAATTAAGTTTTGATTTATCGTAGATATAGGTTAGCATGGGTAATGCTTAGGAGTATTTTGTTCATAGACAAGGAATAACATGGAAAATGCTTAAGTTTAATTTTGTTGGTACTTTTAGTAAGTTAATTTTGAAATAATTAGTAAGTTAATTTTGAAATGATACTTATTTATTAAAAATGAGTTTTTAATGCATCATAGAAATGAATTGGCACATTAAATGTTTAGTAACTCTTAATTTATTGTAGACAAAAGACAATATTTTGCATGCTTAAACCATTTTAATAAATAGTTTTAGAAAAATTAAAACATATTTAAGTTAATTACCAGAATAGAACCTTTAATCCTTTGCACGGTTATAATTGTCGTTTCTTTTAAATTAAATTGCACTTATTATTAAAGTTCCATCTTCTATTTAATAAAACTATTATGAAAATTCTATTTACCATTTAATTTAAGTCGCATTTCTGATTGTTGAAATCCTAAAAATCACAAAAAAAAAATCTAAAAAATGGAAAAAGTAAAAAATATATAAATATTGTAAATAATTAACTTTAATACTCAAATTCTTTAACTAATAAATAAAAATAATATAACTGATATATTAAACCTTTGTAATACCTTTTCCTTGTAGGATCAACCTCAGGTTTAGCGGGTATTATTATTTGGACAACCTTATACTTAAGGTTATATCAAACATCCAAGCTTAAAATTCTTAGTTCTTTCTCTCTCTAAATTTCGTTTTTCTCTTTAAGCTTTCAAATTATCTCTACCTTCTCTCTAGATTTCCAAAGCTTTCCCTAAAAATTTCTTGAAATCCTTACAAAATGCTTCGATCTTCAAACACTTTTCTTGAAAATTCTTCAAATTTTTCTCTCATTATCTCACAAAATCTTTTCAATACTCTCTTAAAAGCACTCATATCTCTCTCAAAGTGCTCAAATCTCTCTCAAAGCTCTCAATTCACTCTTAAGGATCTCATCTTTTTCTCTTAAATCATAGATCCTAAATACGATCAACTGAAGAAATACTTTCCTTCCCTTTTTCAGAAAGAAATTAGTTAGAAATAGAAAACTTGAATAACTCATCTATGGGTCCTTTCTCATTTTGAACTTTCAATTGAGGTAAAAATGTATATAGAAGGTCTAATTCTTCCTAGTGATGTCACAAATAAAGGTATGTCTAGAATGGGTGCGAGTCTATATGCTAAGACAAGAAGAGCCTAAGCTATAGCATCTCATTGTCCTAAGTGTTCCTATCAAAATTGTGAGCGTGAGTGTAAATCAAAAGGTTTTACGTTTATAAATAGGAAAGATAAAATACTTTTTTGTAAGGATAGACTTTCAAAAGAAAACTTAGATGACCTTCAAATGTTTTAGGAGCGATCCATATACTTTGGCCTTAGTTTTATACTAAAAAAGAACGTCTAAGGAATCTAACATTAAAAGACACAATTGTTCAGTTTGCAAGGAAAGTTAGATAGGAAACAATCTCCTAGTTTGTCTAGTTCTAAGCAAAATTTGTAAAATATTTTTAGTGTTGTGCGTTTTTGTTTTCTTTAAAAAATTGTTGATACATTATTTGATATATGAATTTGGTTTTAGTAAAAAAATATTAGAATGGCTGAGTAATGAAATTTGCTGGAAATCCATTTTGATTAACTTGAGTTTTCATTCATTCTTGAATAAATTTTCATAAAAAAAATAAAAAAATAAAAAAATTTTTGTTTTTGTGTGATTGTTACGGTAATTGTTTGTTTTATAATTATGTTTGTCCTGTTTGCTTTTAATATTTTTGGTTTTTGGCACATTTAGCCCTAAATTTTAGGCTTTTTGTGATGTGGTCCTGAAAATTCTTTGTGGCAATTGAGTTTTTAAACTTTGCTAAGTGTGGCAATTGAGTCCCTAAACTTAGCTAATTGTGGTAATTAAGTCCCTAATCACTAATATTTGTCAAAATGAAGATGAAAATGATCACGTGAGGCGCATATGACTTATTTAGAAGGAAAAGGGATGTAATTTTGAGCATTACAATGATTAAAATATAAATAGAAGTTAACAAAGTTGTTAAAAATATTATTAACAATGATATAATTTTTTTAATTTTAAGCATAAAAATGTATAATTTGACTCTTATTAGAATTAAATGAGGTATATAGGTATTCTAACTAGATCACATGTATCTCAATTTCTACAAAAAAAAAAGTTTGTAATTTGGACTTAATTGTCACATTTTGTTAAGTTTTGGGTCTCAATTTCCACAAAAAAGTTTAAGGACAACATTGCAAAAATACAAAAAGCTTAAGGGAAAATGTACTAAAAACCCTAATATTTTTATTTTATCTGTCAGATGTATTATTTGGTAGGAATTTTATGTGTCACGTACGTATAGTAATGTTTATCTATAGTGTACGTATAGGTTTTGTCCCATTTTGTCCAAAGTTGTAGAGTAATGTTTAATTTTTCAAAATTTGAATAGTTCTTACAGGGTAAAAATTTTTAAAAGTTCTACAGTTGTGTCACATCTATCTATCTGTCTTCATATGTCTTCACCTACCTATTTGTCTTTGATCATACTCAATCATGTATTATATCTCATTCATAAGTTAAAATTTTAATCAAAGCGGTGTAAATAAAGTTTTCAATTCAAAAAAAATTCTAAAAAAAGAGTCGTAGTTCTTAGAAATCATTATGGAGTCCTTGTCTCAATCATCTTTGAATTTTAAAAACATCTATGTGTTTTGTGGTTCTAATCCAGGAAAGGGTACTAACTATTTAAATGCTGCATTCCATTTAGGGCAAGTCTTGGTTAAGAAAAAGATAAACCTTTTGTATAGAAGGGGTAGTCTTAGTTTAATGGGATCTGTTGTAGTCAGAGCCAAAATAGGAGGAGTACTAGGTATTATCCTTTGTTTTCTTGTTCAAGATAATCTTTGTGATGAAACCATCGAAATCGAGAAAATAGTCAAAAAAAGCTTGAGCGTATTAAAGCCATGATTTATCACTCTGATGCTTTCATTGTCTTATTGGAGTACTAGGAACTCTAGAAGAGATCTTTGTCATTGCTAGTTGGAGGCAGTCATCGTAAACAAATGGATGTGCTTAATGTTAATGGTTTCTTTGGTGGTCTTTTAAATTTTTTAGATAATGCTAAGGAATAGAATTTTCTTGTGAAATCAGAAAGAAAGATTTTTATCATTGCTCCTACTGTTGAGGAATTACTCGAACAAATACAAGTCATCACTCCTGAGGTAGACACTGCAAGCACAAAATAGATTTGGATCTTTCTCTCTAAACTCTTTGATATTTTAGTTTTGCCTACAACATGTTCATTTTTGTTAATGTGTATTAAATAACCACTCTTATATAGTTGTTGTTTCTCTTTCTTTACAATCTTATTAAACATTAAGGACAATGTTCAATTTAGGTTATAGGGAGAGGGTTTGTGTCAAAATTTTCAAAATATGCCAAAAGTTTTCAATTTTAAGTCTGGTTTTGTGTGTCTAAAATAGGATTTGTTCTAAAACCAAACGTAACAAAAATTTAAAAAACCTAAACAAATTGAATAATTTAAAAAGAAAAAAATGGTATACTATTTGTAAAACTTTAAGCTTCTTGTTTTAGTTTCGGGATGGGAGAGTGAAGGAGTTAATCTTGAAACACATCTAGATTTGATTCGAGAATGTAATCTTTCATATATTTTCATTCATGCTTATATTCTCTGTGTTGTATGTATACATGCATATTTAGGATAGCTAAGTTATGGAGTCTTTAGTATTCTTGAGATGTGTCCTAATCATGTTTGTAACATTTGTTAAGCTTGTTAGCATGTGCATATGAAAAAAAAAAGTAAAACAAATTTAAAAATTTAAAAAAATAAAAGAATTTGAAAAACTTGAAAAAATTACTTTGTAAATATTTGTTTATTTTAATGTGCCTCTTGTTCGATGAAGAAACATGGTTATATCATGGCTTATTATAAAATTCAGATATTGTTTAAGCTTATGATAATTACTTGTGTTAGCCTCATATTAAGATTGATTTTCCTAAAATTTGAGCACTTGATTTTAAACTTTGATTTTTTATACTGATTTAGAGACTGTTTATGTTAATTTAATCTGGTTTATTTTTATAAAATCTTATAATTTGTTTGAATTCCTCTCAAGGAGAAATCCTAGATAATATTAAGTTAAGGACATAATTTAAGCCATCTTTAGATCGTTTGAGCCTTTCAAGGTAACTTTTATATGTTTTATATCCCTAGTTACCCCGTTGTACTTTATGTTCCATTTTGGATGTATTATGGGTTATGCTTATGTTATGAGCGGATTGGAAGGGTTATGAAAGGAAATTTGTTTATTTTGTAAGTCTACAAATTTTAAAAAATAAAAATAAAAACAAAAATTAATAATAAAAAAATATAGATGAATAAAAAGTGGATGACAAGTAAAAGTTTACTTCATATTTGGTTTTGTTACTTGTTAATTAATTTGTATATTTCAAGGGTTCAAGAATAATGTAAGTGTCTTATGGGAGAATAAAGCTTCAAATTTATGCTTCATCACCCTAGCTTTATGTGTTAGGATTGGTGCCCTAAGAAACAAATATTTTATTTGTAATAAATGACATTTGGATTAAATGAATAAGTAAATAATACTGTGAATGTTTAATGTTTTAATAATGGTCCTCGTACTACTTTTATTATCGTGTTTAAGTATTTAGCAAACATGTATTTCATGACTATTATAACCAAATTTTGTGATCGGGGATATATGGGTTGTATATGCGGTATAGATACGTAAACAAGATAATAGTCTAAATTATGTAGTCCGTAGTCTGTATATTTAGCTGGGCACTTTATACATGAAAAAGACTATAATGGGGATCTATGTCTAATTGGGAAAACAATTTATCTAGGCTGTCGAAGTGGATTGACTCCATGGTAGACAAATTGGTATAGTAGACTTAATAGTGGTTGCATACTATGCTGAGCTTAAAGTATAATTGATTTAATAATAATTTTATTTATCTTAAATCAATTCACTTTGACAATTATCTATGTGTGATCTTAATCCTAAAGTGGATTAATAAGTCTATGTTTCTAGCTTGTATTTTTTGATATGCCAAAGGTAGGAGTTCCAATGTCCGATGGCTCCATTGTCGGTATGTTGAAGATGCAACCTATGTTCGATAAAAGCATAATCCATAGACATAGAATCCATAGCTCTCTAACAAAAGAGTTAATGTTCTCTTCCTAAGGGCATTATTTGGGAATTTGGAAAAGAACAAGGCCTTGGTCATCTAGATACTTATGGTAACCAGGTGATTTTCTATTTGTATTTGTTATAAATAGAATTTTCCAAATAAGTGAAATAATAAAATTTTGAGGTAAAATAATTGTAACAATAAATGGAACTAAGTTCTTTATTTGATTAAGGATAACCTATGGGGATACATATATGCATGAGAGGTTATAGACAAGACTAATTTATAAAGTCTCATAGTACGGTGTATTATCAAGAGTGTAACTTTTGGTTCTTTAGCAGAGTGATACTAAAGACAATAATTAAATAGATAATTAATTGGGGATTAATTTATTAGGTTCTATTGGAGCTTGATAAAAATATGTCCATCGAGTCCCACTGCTAACTCACGAATTCTTTAATTCATGGTGTAAAAGAGTTTATCATAGGTAATATAGAAGGTTACACTAGATAGGTTATTGGAGCTATCAGTGTGTAAGCCTAACAGTTCAGTTGGATTGTGTGGCACTGACCTAGTCCTCCTAGACTGTCGGTGCCTATCATAAGGGTTTGAAATTAATCATTTAATTAATTAATTTCAAGATAATGTTTATTCAAATTTAATTATTAGGATTCTTGTGATAATAAATTATTTTAAATAATTAATTTAAATCCTAATTGTATTTGAATTTGAATAAATCTAATTATTTATAATTATTTAAATTAGATAATTATTTAGAATAGTTAAATTCTAATTTAAATGGAATTATTTTAATTGAAATTATCCTAGATGACACTGATATTCACAAATCCCAACATTGTGATTGGTTGGGATTCAAATTCCTAGCTTATCTATAGTTGGCGTGCACAGTGAGGATAGCCTCCCTAAGATTGGCATGTAAGGCTAAGGAACAGAGAGAAAAATTGGCATGTAAGGCTAAGGAACAGAGAGAAAAATCTTCTCTTATTGCTAATAGACTTCTACCTCCTATTGGCAACAATACAACTAGAGGTCGCTAGTCCTCATTTATTCTCAGACTGCTATTGTGTAACCATTAGAGAGTTGACGTTTGATCATTCCCCTTTAGTATTCATAGTTCCTCAAGCACATAGTCCAGTTGGAAGGAGAAAAACTACGGTGAGATTCTGCTGAGTTGTGCCCACACACATAACAACCAGAAGGAAGAGATATACTGTTGAAGATTTGAAGGTTGAGTATTTTTCTTTGATCATTTTGATGTCCTGCTTTCGGATTCACTAATTGGTATGTTTAAATTAGAAATCTATTTATTGTTTATAGCAACCTAAGTAAATTTTTGGGTGATTAAATAAAAATTTTAAAATTTCACTGTGTCAGTGATTCGATTTTTCCAACATTAGATTACAAGTTGTTGTGTTGCGCAAAATGATTCTTTAAACATGGACATTTATAGTATAGAAAGGTTGTCGCATCCACAAGAAGGTGAGTCTTTGAAATATTGAAAATTTTCAATTTAAAGTGGAAAAAGGATTTTTTTTAAAATGAAACTTAAAAGATAACAAATATTTTTGAAAATTTTAAAAATAAGATTTTAAAACATAAAATTAAAATAGTAAAGCTTTGGGGTATGTTTCGTAACTGATATGAAATTTTAACTCTACATGATAATTATTTAAAGCATTTGATTTATTTTATCTTTTCTCATTAATTGCAAACGCTTTTACTAATTTTATAAGTAAACCTAAAATGACAATATGGAAAGCTATAATACATACAGATTTTCTTATAAAGAGTAGTAAAATAATTACTTCTCACTAGTAATTTTGTGTACTAATTATGAAGGCAATAATCACCATCACTACAATTATAATTAACATGATTTTATAATAGAAAAGATAATAACACATCAAAATTATTCTATTTAAATGGAATAAATTTTAATGTTACTTTTGATAGTATTTCATCTTATGAAATATCTAAAATTGACAACATAAACAAGTCATATTGTAGTAAAAGACATTCTATAAAATTGAGCATTATTTCATTATTATTAATTTTAATTATGCAATATAATTAAATTACATAAATAAAGCATGATTGAATTTATGTAAAAATAGGCAGCATAATAACACTAACAATAATTATTAAAGACTTAAAAATATAATTTATTCCATAAAAATATAAACATTACAAAGCAGATATAGAGTTAAAATTCATATGAGAGTACTATGCATACAAGATTATATCTTTGCCTCACTAAACTTTCTATATTAATTTAAATATTATTTTAATATTAGAAGCGGGGTCGGAGGAGTCCTGTAGCAGCATCTCTCCCTAAAAGCTATTGTTGAGCCCAAAAGACTCAAGAATTGAAAGAAAAAACAAAGAAAGGAGAGAAGGGCCAAAATGGCTGTGATGGGTGAAATGAAGGATGAGGGGCTTGGTATTTACAGGGGAAAATATTACTATTTGTATTTTTTTTATTAATTATTAATTATTAATTATTTTTATTATTTATTTATTTATTTATTTTTTTCTCAGTTGCATTTGAGTTAGATGCAAATTAATGAGACCTCTTTTTATTTTTTTTTCTTTTTTTCTTTATCGCCCAACGAAAAGAAACAAATGATTCATTTTACTCTTTTTTTGCTTCTCCACGTTGATACGTGGTCATTAGTGTGCATTTCTTAGCTCTAGATCTAGTGGAGCACCTGTAAAGGTCAGATGCACGTGGACTATTAGATGCACTGACCGAGACCAAGTGAATGGCCGAGATGCTTTGGGCAAATAGCTGGGATCGTTGCACTCCTCAGGGCTATTGGATGAGTCAATTTAAGCAGATCTCATGGCCATCAAAGCTCGAGCACATGGAGACACTTGCATGGAATCATCAACGGGGCTCTGACAACTGTGCGGATGCGTGGACATCCTGGATTGATTTGTCAGCTGGATCTGACGTCCCTTGTTGCACCACGTGGTATTCGAGTTTATTTCTTTTTTGATTTCTAAGAGCTTTGCATTGTTTGTTGGTTTCAACCGAGATAACAAACAATCATTTAGTTATCATCCTTTCTTATTATTTTTTGTGTGAGCGCATTTTAAAAATAAAAAAATAAGATAAAAAACAAAAGAAAAATGAAAAGTGGTTCTACTTTCTAGAGGTGCTAAAATTAGCATAATAGTGAATAAAGAGTTTGAATATTGTGTTATGGAAAAATTCTTTGTCAAAATAGATATAGATATGAGATGAAGACTAATATTATTATGTCTCTTCGGCCAAATAAAGTTCTATGGACATACCATTGAGTAGGGTAGGTTAGTGGTACTGAATTTTTGTGATGGGTTATTGATTGTAGAGGGTGAATTTTACAATTAGATTTTTTTTTTGTGGGTGTGGGGGTGTCAATGGCTGCTCTTGAGAATCGATCGGGTGAAAGTTAGTGATTCGGATTTGAGTTGACCTACAACGAGAACAAAACATAAAATGTGATAATAGTAGAGAGACAAATGTATTTATAATAGTTTACCTCCGATAAAGAGGTTACGTTCACTGTAGAGTCTCGAGGTTTCACTATATCAAGTGAAAGAACAAGTATTCGATAGAAAGAAGGTGATAGAGAATAGAAGAGAAGGAAGAGGGGTCTTAGAGAGAAAAAGTACATACAGAGAGTGTCCCAAGTACAATGTGTGAATCCTTTAAAAAAAATGTACAATGTTTGAAAATTATGGGATTAATCCCATATTTGTTTCTAGTTGCCTGATTTTGAAGTTGATTTCGAGTTGACTAAGGAAAGGGTAACTTCCTTATTTGTTTCTGGTTAACTTTCATGTTCGCTTGTTTCCATGTTTCGCTTGAGATTGGTTCTTCTCCAAGATTAATGTGATTCTTACCTTTATTTGTAGATTTGATTGATTTGGTTTTGTGGGTCCAAGATTAATGATCTTTTTTGATATATTCCGTGTGGGCCCCACTGGTCTTCAGTTGAATATCAGCTGTAGTTAACTTATCATTTTCAGTTAATTTCGCCAGTCGACTCCCTCTAGATGATTGTTTCATAGATCAACTGACACATATATAATGATGATTCATGTGTGGGTTTTATCCCTAACACTCATCAAAAGCTTGAGTTAAGTTGTCCAAGTGACTTTTTTCAAGATTTTAATTGTGAAGTTTTGCATTTACTAGCCTAATACTTATTTTAAAATGAATGAGATTATATCCCTATTATGCTTAAATATAGCATATTCGATGGACTTGAGTGACATCCTCTTGGCGAAGAGATAAGGCCCCACTACATCATATGATATGATCTTCAACAAACATTAATTAATCTTATCAACATCTGAAGAGCTCCTTTGAAAATGTCCAAGAAAGATGTGCTAACAACAATCACCTTCTTTCCGACCTTTTTTGTTTAGAAAAAAAGGGGGAAAAGTTGACCCTCATAATTTTTACTGGAAAAAAGAGAGAAAGAAACAAAGATCTATACGTTTCTGTGACAGTTCGCCATATTACAATCCCATCAACTCCTAATAATTCAAGCAAGAAAAAAAAAAGAAAAAGAAAAAGGTCATTGGCAACGGCCTTTGGTAATGAGGCGAATAACTTATTTTAAGAGTGAAACAAAAATCAATGGCAAAAATCTGAGTATAAAATTAATATAAACTTTTACACACTTTTTTTAATCTTTGAAATGCTATCACTCCTAATTTTCTAACCCTAACACACACAAACATCTCACACTATTGTCGACGACCCACACACACACACGCACACATATCTCACACTATTGTCGACGACCCACACACACACACGCACACATATCTCACACTATTGTCGACGGCCCCGAGAACAAAGCCAGGTAAAAAACGACAACATCCGCCACCGCACCATTGCTGAAGTTAGCGCCTTTGACAAAAAATGCCATTGCAATACATGAAAACAGGTAGCAAGCTTGTGACGATCACATAAATTTAAATTTACTTTTTATATAATGCTCTTAATAACGACCCACATGCAAGACACATGTCAAATTTTGCTATGAAAAGAATCACCATTGGCAATGGAGATGATTTTAACAAATTTGTAAGTTTCGATACAAATTGTCAAAATTAAAAGTTTAGGGACAACAATGCAAAAAAATCTTAAAATTAAGAATGAGGGGACGTGTCATTTATTTTCCGCCAACATATAAGACTATCGAGAAAGTTTTTCTTTTGTATTTAATTTGATTTCCAATCAGAGATTGTGACTAATGTATAGGATTCAACCTAATTTTTTTCCACTAATTTAGAATTTAGATTGATTGTTACTATTTTTATGGGAACTTAATTACCCAAGCTGATGCTTGTAATTTGTATTTATAGGGCCTATTGTTGGTGTTCTGTACTATTTAATTATATTTTTCTCTTGTGTAATGTGTAGGCACATCGTCGAACCAATATTAAATTTTTATGTTACTCTATTCATGCATTTTTTCTCTCAATTTTGTGTCTCTGAATGTTGCCAATATCATTTGGTCCACTGCCGTCGTCAATTCTTGATATATCTTTATCATCCTTTGGTTATCCTCTCCATCCATTTAAATCGTTTTTGTCCATCATTGGTCCATCTCCCTCTATGACAGAGGCTAATGAGATGGATAGTGGGAGCATGAAAAAGCACAATTGATGTTCTTTTTTTAGGGAATTTATGAACTTCAATTTTGACCTTGAGAAATCTTGAAATTTTTGGCAGTCTTGCCAAAGCTCTAAAATTTAATCAAGTTGAGTGGTTTCATCCGCTTCTGGGTTAGATTAATGTATACTAATGTGTTATGGTGATATTTTTAGAACATGTATGTGTGTGTGTGTGTGTGTATTTGTAAGGGTTGTTCAAGGCATCCTTTCGGTATTCTTTTTGACTTTGAAACTGAGCTTGTGAGGGTTAATTTGTAAAACAACTTTCTATGCTTATAATAGCAAAGGATAGGATTTTCTTTAGGTTAATGTGATTTTTTTTCTTTGTTTTTTTTTTTTGTCTGGAATATGACTGGTAAATTAGATGTGCCTTGAAAGTTTAAGGCTACATGGCTTATTGAATTAAAATCCTTATCTTCAATTGCTTTCAGGGCTTCTCACATTATTCACAGTTTACAATGATGCTCAGATATCCTCATTATGGCGTAGCGTTGTAGATTTACGCTGGTTTTTATTTCTTAGACACATGGCCTACACAATTAAGTATTAAACAGGAATCATATTTGAAAAATTATATTTGGAGGAATGTGTAAAAAATTTGCAAGTGGGGACATATATTTGAAAAAAAAAGTATTTCAAAGGGCAAGTCAAAGATAAAATATTTAATAAAAATTTAAAAAATAATGTGAGAAATATCGAAGATAAGGATTTCCAAAGGACGTGCCTAGGGCACATTTCCAAATCCCAATAATGAAAAAAAAAATCTTATCTTATATGTGTTTTCTTTTACAACATTTTCATCTAGAAATATCAAATATTATGACTAATAATATTTAAAGCCAAAAAAATACTTTTCTAACAATTATTTTTATAATAAAATATACAAGAAAATGTACTAAATCAACTCGTGTTTTGAGTTGAACTTGAACATGTATAACATTTAAAGTTCCATGTGTGGAGATGCAAACATGAAAAATCTACATATATTTGTTTTATATATTGATGGATTTAAAAAATGGGTTAAAATGAAAAACCAATGCATCTTTTCTTCTATATATATAGAGTATGGCCATCTAGTCGGGAGTATATAACTCAATTATTTATGAATTTAAGGAAAAAAAAGATATAAGGAGATGTATGAAAGCTTGATTCAGTCAAAACTTTTGATCCGAGAGGGAGTGAGCCCAGAGCATTTCGATCCCTTGTACTAAAGTTTAAATAATCTAAAGCTCGTCATGAAAACGAAACTAGATGTTCAAATATAAAAAATAAAAGAATCAAAAATAGATTATGTGTCTTTACACGTAAGGCTTAAATAGAATATATAAAGATTAAAAAAATATACGTTGAACAAATTGAAAAAAATATTTCAGTAGGGAAGTTAAGAAAAAAGGTGTTTATCAGGGTCATGTTTTAGAAAATAATATATTGGAGGATTGTGTTAAAAATGTTTTACCGACCAATTTGAGAAAAATTATTGTAAATGGTAAATTAAGGAGAAAAATGTTTTAACCAGTTATTTGAGAAGAAAAAGCACCTTATTTGTAAAAATACTTAAAAAAAAAGTATTCAATGAATCATATTTGAAAAAGCAAAGAATATTTTATAGCGTGGCTTGAAAAAAAATATTTAAATAAAAATTACTCAAAAGTACAAAATTCCTATTTATATATATAAAAAAAAGAAAAAAACCTTAAAAGAAAGCTCTAGCAAAAAGGAAAAAAAAAAAAAAAAACCTTGAAGTTGAAGTAATTTCAAAAGCTTGCTATTCCATCTATATAAATTGGTAGATGGAGACAGGGAATAAAGATAGCTAAGACGACCTCCTAATTACAAGTTTACTGATTAGAGTCTTCTTTCACAGGTTGAATGCTGCTTTTTAGAGTTCCTTGATATCTGGGATTATTGCACCTTCAAATAATCAAGTGGCCCACTATTTGGCAAATTATGTTCCATGTCTTGGATCGCTTCATATCAGCTCTCTTGTTAAAAGCTGAGAAATTAGAGTATATAATTTATTTTTTGAAACTTGAAGAAGTAAATAACATTTTTAAAATATTTAAGTTGCTAAAATATTTATGATATAAATAATTTATTTAACCTTATATTTATAATGTAAGTAATTAGCAGCGTAAATAAACTATTTATCATAAATATTTAAAAAATAAATATTTATTTCTAAAAAGGTTCAAAAAATGCTATTTGTTTACCTTAATTATTCAAATAAAACTTTTTTTAATAGAATAGTAAATTTTTGTTTCCTCTTTACTACAGGAGACTTAGTAAATCGAACAATTCTAGTTGTCTTTTCTGCTTTCATTTTTTTCTACTAATCTTCATGGTATTTTTTCCGGATATTAACAAGTTTATTTTGTTTTTTCTTTTCTATTATTCTTACTTTTGACGGATTTTATTGATTAATAAAGTAAGTGGAAGTTTTGGTGTCGGATAACTTTATAAGTGAATACAAACTTCAATATTCTCTGATCCGCTCATCACTTACCATTTATTTAAAGATAACCAATAAAAAAATGAGCAAACAAAAACAAATAGTTTAGTAATACATCCCTTTATTTATTTGCTAATCAGTGGCGTTATTTTATTTATGCGGTACGCATCCATCACTTTCAGGCATGTATCTCCCTGCAAATGTTTCAATCAAAAGCAATCTTACTTAACTTATAAGCTATAACTTTAATATTAATAAAATAATAAAACAGTCTAAAAAATATACTATATATTAACTTAAGGCTTATAATTTTATTATAGTTTTGTAAGCATCGAAGTTATGATCTAATTACAACCTGATATGATGAAAATGATCTCTTATGCATAAGGAATCACTTTACAACCTTACGACAACTTATATTTAAAGCTTTTTCGCTCAGAACTCATCATTTATTTAAAGATAATAAAAAAACTCCATATGTCTTGATATTCAAAATTATTTGTCGCATTTGATTTTTTAAATTTTGTGATCCCAACTACTCCATTTATATCTGATTTTTTGAATATATATTGCTTTCAACAATTGGAGTCCGTGGGCAAAAATGTCCGGCACAAAATTATTTGTCGCATTTGATTTTTTAAAATCGAATCTGACATCCTTGCAACGTCTGTCAGTGGTGATCTCATAATAAACAATTATATTTTTTAAAGGAGTAATTAACAACAATGTTGAATACCATTGATTGTGTGTGCATGAAGCTTCTTAAATCTAGTATGTCTATTAAAGCTTAAAGTCCAACCACGGTTGAAAATATGCATGATACTGTCTATATTCTCACAACAATGTCTATATTTTGAATGACAATATCCATATTTTAAAGTTTCAACAAGAATATAAAGGGAAGGATTTTTTATTTGGAATATCTGTAAAATATTTACAATATCTATAAATATCTGTAATATTGGTGAATATCCATGAAAATTTAAGATATTTTAAGAAATTTTCACAAAATGTACAAAGAAGCTAGGAATTTTTTTGACACAAAAATCTAGCTTGACAGGATTCTTTTTTATTTATTTTTCAATCTAGCTTGATAGAATTCTTTTTTATTTATTTTTCAATAAAATGTAACTAATATTTTGAACCTAAAAACAATAAAAAAGTATTTATTGAGACTTATTTAGTCTTAAAATATTTTTACTTCTTAAATGAATAGTTCAGATTAGTTACATTTAACAATTAATTACATATTTACTATTACCTTTAGTTTTGACTCCACAAGCTCAATTAGGAACTAAACAAAGTTTTTATGGTTATAATATTCCTAATAGTTCTCAAAAGGGGATGAGCTAGAAGTAAAAAAACCAAGATAGTTTCTTTAATATATTTGTGTATCCTGTGCCACAAATTGGTATTGAGATATCATTACAATTCCGTGAAAACTATTCATTAAGTTGAATAAATCAACCGTATCAAATTTATGAGTGAACAGTAGGAAGAGATCAAGGAACATAAATATGGGTACATTAACAATTACCTCCAGAAATATTCAAAGGTAAAATCCTAACAAATGTATCGTTAGATATTAGAACCTACATGATAATTTCCAATTAGCTAAAAACTCCTTTTGGTATTAAAGACACTTGAAGTTTGTATGTATTTTGTTATGTTTGACGGTAAGTTGTTATCTACTATATTATATTATTATACCTTGTTTGCAATGAGTACGTAAAATAATATTAGAATCACAATCGATATATATAATGATGGTATCCTTTTATAGTAAACAATATAACTCTCATATTAGACCACAATTATAGCACTTACGTTATTGACTTGGCTCAAATCAAGTAAAATTGATTATTTTAACATTGTATAAAGTTGTAAGAACAAGATATCTATTTTATTCCTGAATATCCTCTACATCGACAATATCCATGACATTATTTCATAAATCAAAACCTCAACAAATGCAGTGACATTGACATTTTTGTCCTTGAGTCCAATTAGTAGTTTGCTATCTAGTGTCTTAAACCATCTCTAATATAAATGTCAATATTATATTTACTACAAAAAAGTATAAAAATAGCATATTTGATGTGTTATTCTATTTTATGTACCAATACATAATGCTATTTAAAATACTATATTTTTCTTCTGTCATAATTATTAAACTTTAAAACTTGAAAAAGTTTTAATATCAAAATAATTAAAATATAAGAATCCTATAATTATTAAAGAAAAAGGTCAATTTACCAACCAATAACGCTAATTTGTCACAAAGTTTAATATACAACAAATTTAATATTAAAAATGACATTGTATTAAAGTGTTTTTTTAATACTCAAATACTAAATTTGTCATTAGCATGCCAATTTAGCATTAAATTGAAAATATAATGTGTTTAGCCTTCTTAGTTCAAACCAAAACTTTTGATCGCTATAGTGTAAATAATGCCAGAATGTTGCAGGACACCAATCTTGGCGAGGTTAAACAAACCCCACTATGATAGAGAGTGACAAAATTACCACCATGGTTGGCTAGACCTAGGATTACTAGAACCTCTTACTCTCAAGTAAAGAGAACCTAGAGGAAAGAAGCAATGCTTATTCAAGAAAATGATTTGTATTACTTAAAACTTGACACCTTACACTTAGCCCACTAAGGTATTTATGGCCTTCCCATGGAAGAGAGCTTTTTATGCACTTTCCATGTGGGACTTTTCATAACATAAGACTCAACTATATTTTCCATGTGGGACGTTTTAAATTTCTACCAAAATTACTCAACCTACTAGTAACTACTACCAGACATGCTCCTGTATCATTCTTCCTGGGTTGGAAAAGAAAGGGTCTTGTAGTCTCAACTTTCTTCATGTTCTCCATAGTAAGGCGAGAGATCAGCTACGTTGAAGGTGGTGGAAACTCCATAATATTCAGAGAGCTCAATCTTGTAAGCATTATCATTAATATGCTCCAAAACTAAAAATGGTCCATCATCTCGAGGAGACAACTTTGCACAAGTATTGGGAAAACGTTCCTTCCTCAAGTGAACCCATACCAAGTCTCCTTCCTAAAAGAGAATTGGTCTTTTGTGCGTGTTTGCTTGTGCATGCCATAATAAGGGCTTGGTATTTACAACACGACTATCAATGCACATATGCCACTTACCATGTTTCTTTGGAATTAACAAAGCAAGAACTACACAAGGGCTAATGCTTTCTTTTACTAGGCCCTTGTCCAAAAGCTGCTTGACTTGGCATTGCAACTCCTCATGCTCTCATGGACTCATGCGATAAGCCGGCTTGTTTGGAATAATAAAAGCAGGAACAAAATCAATGGCATGTTGAATATCTTGCATTGGTGGCAACCCCAGGAGGTATTTCATCTAGTATGACATTAGAAAACTCTTTGATCGAGGGCTTGAAGTCCTCGAGTAGGAGAGAAGACACTTTATTCTCCTCACAGATTAATAAGAAGCATGCCAAGTTCAACTCTCGAAAAGCTATGCAAAGGCCAGAGCTAGTGATAAGCGCTTTCTCCTCTTCTTAATTCTTCAAATGATCTATAGGCTTTAATGGAGTTAACATGATCTCCATTCCATCCTTGATGAAACTGTAAGTGTTCTTATATCCATCATAGAGAGCCTGATGATCATATTGCCATGGCCGTCCTAACAACAAGTGGTAGACATCTATTGCAATGACATCACACCAGACTTCATCTCGATTTTTGTCACCTATAGAGAATTGAACAAGACAATGCTTGATCACCTTGACTTTACTTCTTTTTCTCAGCCACTAGACCTTGATGGGTAAGGATGCATCTGAGTTGGAAGTTTTAACTTTTCCATCATGTAGTTGGCAACTATGTTTTTATAACTTCCACTATTAATGATAACATTGCAAACCTTCCCTATGGATGTGCACCTTGTGTGAAAAATATTGTGATGAAGCCAACTCTCATCTACTGTCATCATGGAAGTGTTGAGGTTGTGATGCATTACAACGGATTCTCTATGATCTGTAGGGACTTCTTCTATTTCATCTTCCAGTTCTTCCTTTGATTATGCTTCACTCAGATCTTCAACAGCTTCTTCTTCAACAAATGAAACAATTCTACGATTTGGACAATCAAAGGCAATATGTCCAAATCCTTGGCATTTGAAGCATTTCCTAAGATTGTTGCAACTCGAACTAACTTCTTTCTAATTCTTGTTGGAGGGTTTGAAGGACTTACTTTAGTGGCTGGAGGAGATGTTGATTTTTGTCCCCCACGACTAGAGCTTGCTTCTTTTGGCCTTGAAGAGCATATCATACTCTTTCGAGATTGTTGCTTCTTAACCTTCAATGCCAACCAAATGACATCGTTCAGGCTCTAATATAGCGTAGTTGAACAACATTTGCAATTGTCATGTTGAGATCTCCTAGATAATGAGCTATAGTTTGTTCTTCTGGTTCACAGACATCACATTTCCTGAGAAGCTCTTGAAACTCCATTGTATACTCTTCTCCTAACATTGTCTTTTGCCTCAGATTTTGCAATTTAATAAAAATATCTTGGCGATAATGTTTAGGTAAGAACTTTTGTTAGAATTCATGACGCATCTTATCCCATAACCTAATCTTACTGTCGCCTTCTCTTTCTTGTTGTTGTTTGAGATTTTCCTACCAAGTCAAAGTTTTCTTCTTTAGTTTAATGGCAACAAGCTTCACACGTTTCTTATCAGGAATATCCTTGAGTTTGAATACTCTTTCCACAGTATGGAGCCAATCAATGAAGTCGTTAGGATGGAGTCTACCTTTCAACTTGGGGATGTCAACTTTGAAACCTAAATCTTACGGGTTAGCAAAATGTCTCGGACGACGTTGGGGCATTTCTTCATCAGACGAATATTCTTGATGGAAAGGGTTGATATCGCCTTCTCCTTCGCTAGATCTTCCATCATTGGTTCTTTTACTTCAAGCTTTATTTTGGGCTTGTTCATGTCTTACAAGTTGTTCTTGTAACTCTCAGACTTGACGGCATAATTCCTCCACTTCGATCTCACGAACAACTCTTTCACGAGGATTTCTGCATCTTGGAGGCATTTTACTAATTCAAATAAGTCGCAGCAAGGTGGTGCAGACGTGGTGATGATGTGGTGATGAGGTGGCATTGATGTAGTGGTGAGGTGGCACTGACGTGTTGGTAGGGTGGTGCTGGTGTGGCGGTAACGTGGTGCTGGCATGGCGATGAGGTGTCACTGGCATTGGTGAGGTGGTGATGGCATGGCAATGATGTGGCAATGATAAAACAAAAATCAAAATAGATAAGGAATATAGAATTACTAGAAAGAACCCAAAGACGACATTGCTCTGATACTATGCTGACGTCCAAATGCCCCACTAAGGTTGAAGTGGCCAAATTGGGGTTGAAAATGGCAAAATTACCACCTTGGTTGGCTAGGGGGAATAAGCAATGCTTATTCAAGTGAATAATTTGTATTACTATTGATGCCTTACACTTAGGCCACTAAGGAATTTATAGCCTTCCCATGGGAGGGAGCTTCTCATACATTTTTCATGTGGGACTTTTCTTAACATAAGACTCAACTACGTTTTCCACGTGGGACATTTTAAACTTCTATCAAAATTACTCAACCTACTAATAACTACTACAAGACATCTCTGCATCATCAAAGCAAAAAATATACTATAATGTAAAGCTTATATATGCTCCGCTATTTTTAACCATTTCGTTCAACTCGTTGGTTCTATTTAATGCTACCAAACATCCTTTAAAAATCTTTTTGAACTTAAATTGTAAAAGCCTCACTGTAAGAAATACTACATTTAACGACATATTATTTACGACATGTAGTTTTTAAATGTCGTTGAATAGTACATATAACGACATCTCCAACAAAGATGTCGTTAATAACATTTAAAACAATAATTAACGACATCTATATAGATGTTGTATTAAAGATCTCATTTCAATGACAATAGTTTAGTGTCATTAAATCATTTAACGACAAGTAGGAGATGTCGTCAAAGCCTTGGAGATTCCACGACATCTCTTATAGACGATATCTTGACCAATGTCATCTATAAGGGGTGTCGTAGAATCTCCAAGGCTTTAATGACATCTCCTACTTGTCGTTAAATGATTTAACGACACTAAACTATTGTCGTTAAAAGGAGACATTTGATACAACATCTATATAGATGTTGTTAATTATTATTTCAAATGTCGTTAATGATATCTTTGTTGAAAATGTCGTTGTATGTACTTTTCAACGACATTCAAAAGCTATATGTCGTAAATAATATGTCGTTAAATATAGTCTTTCTTGTAGTGCCTACTTCCATAAAGTTGATCTCGTAGTAAGTTTTTGAACTTATCCATATATCAAACGATATTGCTACATTACTTATAGAGAATACGTAATTGTAGGTAGAGTTCTTTGGGCCTGTTTAATAGAGGCAAAAAAAGAAAAATAAAAACTGTGTTTCTTTTTTTTTTTCAGTAATAGTTTAAGTAGATGAAAATAATATTAAAATTTTTGATGTTGAAAGCCATATTTTTTAAAAAGCTTAAATAAATCAAAGTAGTCATAAATTTTTTTAATAAGTAATAAAGATGTTTTAATAAAATTTATAATGTCCTATCAAAAGTCTGATACAAGTGTAAATGTCTATTTCATAAATATTTCTTTCGAGACAACACAATTTGTAGTTTTGACAATCGATAATCACTTTTAAAAAGCCAAAGCACTTATCTAACGACATAAGATCATTCAAACACTTTTAGAAGCATTTTTTAGACCAAAAAACTAAAACCAATTTTTAAAAAGGAGAAAATTACATGTTATGCCACACTTTTAAGGTTGTGTTTATTTATGCTATAATTAAAAAAAATTGCGCTATACTATCATTTATATTATATGTTAAATTGTTCCATAGATAAACATGTGTGGTATTTATGCAAAGTAAATCTTATGAAAATTTCTCTCTAAAAAACCTTCCCAAACAGGCCTTCCTTCTTTTTCTTCTTCTGCTTCTCCTCCAACAGCTCTCTTTCTCCCTCCCTCCCTCCCTCCCTTCGTGGAGATATATACCATTTTAGTTTCTTTAGATGATTAAGTCTTGAGACAGCTAGGTACGAGCATTGTAGGTTGTGCGGTAAAGGGAGGAAAAATAAAAATAAAAATAAAAAATATTTAAAAGATAAACTAAGACAGAGGTATATAGACAGACAAATGCCTTAATTTTAAGAAAGAGATCTTTTCTGAAACCTGAATATGTCCATAAATACATTAGAGAAACCTAAGACCATGAATTCTGAAATCAACGATAAGAAAAACAGATGATACCAAATATAAGGGCTTGAAAATATTGTGAAACTGGAAATATATCAGACGATTGATATTGATACATAAAATTAGTTCGTAAATTCAGAAGTTATGCCAGCAAGCCCAGAGATAATTTCATACCTCATAACTTTATCATGAGGTTTATTTTTATTATTACTATATTTTGCAATCATTAGGGTTTAGAATTGGAATCTCCCCTCCCAAATTTTTTCTTAAAAAAAAACCAGCTAAGGAGAAGAGAAACAGTTCCAATACAGATACAAGTTTTGTCAGACTTTTTTTGAAGATCACAGTAATAGGTTCTTTGGATCTTGGATGAGCGGAGGGATGGGCACTGGCAGTTGCCAAGCTAATTACTAAAAATATGAAGCAAAGAAATAATTTTAAGAAACAAAGACAAGAGAGATAGATAGATAGATACAGACGCTTTAATAATTTTTATATTATGTAGATCTTTCCCCGAAAATGTTCATACAAGACCACGAGTTTACAAGTAACCCACCTAGATTAGAAAAACAGACCATGCTGAATATTAACTGCTGTTGCCAAACTGAAAATACACACAACAATCCCTTCCAAGATAAGTGAGAGACAATGAACAAGTACACATATAGTGCTCGTTCATATTTATTTCACATACAATATAATATTATATATTATTCAAAGCACAAGGACCGGAACTTTTCTTCTTCTTCGATCTGATCAAGCCTCGAGAAGATGATTCTCAAGATCTTTTGAGACATCAGATACAAACTCAAGCAGAGTATGAGGATCGATGATTTCATCATGATGCTTTTCATACTCGAGAGTCCAGTGCACACTGCTGCCCTCACCCTCACTTTTGGGATTAGCTTGGATTGTGAGTGTGAAGCTCTTGAAGTGCTCCATAAGGTCACCTTCAATCACTCTGAAAGTGATTAAATTCTTCTCATCATCAACTGCTTCAATTCTTTCTTTGGCCACTCTAGGCTTCCCATCTAATAAGATTTCACACAAACATGTATACAACAATCTTTAAAAAATTTTCAAAGTGAACTACCAAATGAGGATTGTGAGCTTTATCAATAATATTCTGACATTTGAGATTTTTCTAAAGATAAAAATTAACATATATTTGTGTGTGTACATATATGTATATTCTATTATGGTGAAAATTTTTAATCCGTCAAACTTCTCATTATATTTTGCTAAATTTTTGGTTCACGTTGACTTTGAGATTTTAACATGTAACAAACAGCCTTTTAGCGATGACAAAAGTACTTATATACGATCCCTATCATAAGAACTCATTTGATATGTATCACGAGATGAAAGTAACAAAATTTCTACCGTTGAAGAAAGAGAGATTGTGTTTTGACACTTTTATGATTAATTACCATGGAAGTAGTTCCAGTAGATGATAGAGCCAACAGTCCCCCATTCACCTTCATGTAATTCACAACCATGAATTTTGTCGGATGAATGATTGGATATATGGTGAGGTCTGTGCTTGAATATTTCGTGGAACTTTTTGGGAGAAGCTTTAATTTCTACGTCTGTCTCCAGCTTACCACAACGAGAAGACATTTTTTTTTCTTTTTCTATATGACAATAGAGAAGAATAGGAACAGGAATGATATGACGTATTTGTTGGGGGAAAAATGCATTGCACTAGACACCCTTTTATAACAGATCATCAGGAACAAATTCCCTGTATCTTTTATCATCAAATTCCTACAACTGTATATGCAATTACTTTAATGTACCATGTGAAATCCATTGGCATACCGATTACCGACTTAATATTTTAGAAATATATAGGAATAGTAGCATTCGTAGGTCAACATATATATTGTCTTTGGGACAAATACCTAGACTGGCATACCGATTACCGACTTAATATTTTAGAAATATATAGGAATAGTAGCATTCGTAGGTCAACATATATATTGTCTTTGGGACAAATACCTAGACTGGCATACCGATTACCGACTTAATATTTTAGAAATATATAGGAATAGT